>VXBP01006763.1:157231-185285 GCA_013400115.1 Rhinopomastus cyanomelas | reverse complement strand
GCTGCGGCTGTCAGCGGGGCGGGGGGTACCGGGCGGTACCAGGGGGTTCCGGGGCTGCCCCCGCCACGTCGCGGCCGCGCTGGTCCCGCGGAGCGCCCAAGGTCAGCGCCGCCGCGCCCAGCCCCCAGCCCGCCCTCGGGGTGACCTCCGTGGGGAGCGGAGCGGGGGCGACCGTGGGGAGGGTTCTCGGTGCGGGTCTGTCAGCGGCGGGGCCGAACCTCGCGGTGCCGGTTCGGGGCTGATCTCCCGTTCGTGGGGCAGGGAGGGGCCCACCCCGTGGGGACCCTCGGGGCTCTTTGCTGCCCCTCGGAGCCGGAGCGAGAGGAAGCCGAGTCTTTGAGAAGCAGATCGGTCCGCCCGGTGCTGCCTTCCCCGCCGGCGCAGCGGGACCCGTTCGCGTTGCGGGAGCAGCCGGCAGAAGTAGCTGTCGGTGGCTCCTCACGCACCGCAGTGATTTCGTCTCGTCCCTCACCCAGCGCCGGCAGCAGAGGGACGAGGGGCTGCTGCTCCCCGGGAGGAGGCGGCCCGGCCTTCCCGGGAGGACCTCTGGCTTCGTGTTTGTTTTGCGTGTCGTCCTCCTCCTCCCTCCTGGAGGCGGCTCAGGGCCGCTCGCGCCGTTCCCGGGCCGTGCGTGGCCGGGTCGGTGCGGTCGGTTACCGCCAGGAGTGGGGCGGTGGGGCGAGGAGGACCTGTGGCCGGGGCCTCGCTTTCACCAGGGCCGGCAGGGCCTTTGGCCACTGCTCGCCCGTCAGCGAGGGGGCAGAGGCTGCGGGCCGGGTCAGCCGCGGGGCCCGGCGCTGGCACCTGCGCGGGTTATTGGGGCCTCAGTGGACTTTGTCTCGGGTGAAAGCAGACGGCTCGTTGCTGGGGAAAGCAGCGGTGGGAGATGGTCACTTTACTTTTCTCCTGTTTACTCTGGGCCTGTGAATCATCTACCCGGCCCCACGTGTGAGCAGGACCTCCTGGCTGCGGTGCAGCCGGGCCTGGCTTTTCCTTGGTGGCCCGTGGGCCACAGCTGGGGGAGAACCGACCTGAGCTCGCTCCTGTGCCGGGGGTCACTGCGTGACCCACTTCGAGGCACTGAGCCTCCTCGCCCTTTAATGAGCTGCCTTTGTGCAGGGTGAAGGGCTGTGCAGGCAGCCGCTGGGCTGCACTCCCTGTCATCTAGTAGTCTCGCCCGGCCTGTGATCCTGGAGGAGGGTAGCACAGCTTCCCTCGGAGTATCTTGATGGCACAGTTTGGTTCCTGATGAACTGGTTTGTTTGCTGTGTGCTGCAGGAAATGACAACTTTTGAGTCAATTAGAAGGAGCAGAGAGCCTGGAGAACTGGTGATCCCGCTGTGGCAGCGGCACTGGACTGGGTGATCTTTCCAGGTCGCTTCCAATCCCACATGAAGCAAGTCACAGAATCACTGAACATTAGGGACTGGAAGGGACCTCAAAAGATCATCCAGTGATTCCAGAGGTTTGGAGGGTCTGTGGGGATGGTGCTGCAGGACCCTGCTGGTTGGGTGTTCTGGTAGCTGCTGCTTTCTTGAGCTGAGATACCTGACCTAGGAACCCGATCCCTCCTCACAGAACCCAGTACTAAACTGCCTTGAAAGCCTTGGCCTTAACCTAGACGTTCCCCAGGCCTGGGATTAGACAACAGGAGTTCCCCTCCCTACCCAGGAGTGGGGTGGAGGTCCTCGCTGTTCCGTGGGTTCCCAGCGCCTGCAGGAGTTTGTTTGTTTGGGGGCTGCAGCCAAAAGCTGTTGGGAGCCAGCAGCAGTTGATTCGCTGCGGTGAGACTCTTGTGTTGGTTTTGAAAACATCCCAGGCTGAGTTCAGGGGAGCTGGAGCGCAGGAGCCGTGCAGAGGCAGTTATCCGCAGACCACGGAGCTCTCAAAGCCTCACACGCCCCACTTACCTGTGGCTCTCGTCTCTCGTGTGCACTTGCCTGGTGTGAAAGAATTATTTAAGGTATTTCTGGTGTCTGGGGAGGCTGTAACAGACCAGGGCTGATCCCCCAGGTGCCCATGAAGTACTAAAATCCCCCCCCCCCACTAATTAAAACATTAATTACTTTTAACTGTTTAATGTTTCAGATCCAGTGACTGGTCTTCTGCAATTCTGATGTCTGACTAGGGTGCTTCTGTGGAACTCTTGGTGCAGATGGCTGGTTGGACTTCAGGAAGTGATGAGTGACTTCAGGCAGCTGCTTTTGGATGCTTGGAAGTAGCAGGTGCTTGATGTTTGGTGGGAATTAAGGCTGCTGAGAGTTGGCTTCTCGTGGGGGCTGCTGGACGTGATGAGTTTGCCTGTCGCTCGCTGCTTCTGCAGGTGACCTGTGGTCTGTTATTGTGGGGTTTTTGTTGTCACCCTCATGATGCTCCTGGTTGCTCCCTGGCTGGCAACGACTCTGACCTTACAAGCCCTGTGTTAGCAGGTTGAATATTCTGTGGAAGTTCATTTAAAATCACTCTTCAGTAGACAGATCCCAGCTGGTGGACCTGGCCAGATCCCGATCGCCTTTGACCTCTGCAGCCACCTGGCAACGAGGATGAGGAGCTTGCCATGTGCCACAGCTGGCTTGACTCCTGCTGGGTATAAATAGCAGCAGTTCCTGGTGGAAGCTCATGACCTGCATGTGCCTCCTGCACGGGGACACGAGCGATGTGTGGGGATAGAGCTGGGAACTGGAAACCCCAGTGCTCTGCGACAAGCACTGGGCTGTGTATCCCTGTAAAACTGAGGGCCATGACCCTACAGGACTCTCTTGTTGTAAGCTCGGACACTTGTTTCTTGCTAACATACAGGGTTGGGAAGAATTGGGGTTTTTTGTGTTCAGGGGTGCCAGAAAGAAACTTGCACAAAACCTGCCCAGTCAGAGTTCTCTTTGCTCTGAGTCTTTTCATAGAATCACAGCACATTAGGGATTGGAAGGGACCTTGAAAGATCACCCAGTCCAATCCCCCTGACATAGCAGGACCACCTAGATCCAGTCATTAGGGATTGGAAGGGACCTTGAAAGATCACCCAGTCCAATCCCCCTGACATAGCAGGACCACCTAGATCCAGTCATTAGGGATTGGAAGGGACCTTGAAAGATCATCTAGTCCAACCCCTCTGCCAGAGCAGGATCCCCTAGATCCAGTCATTAGGGATTGGAAGGGACCTCAAAAGACCATCCAGTCCAACCCCCTGCCACAGCAGGACCACCTAGACCAAGTTTCTTGGGCTGGAGAACCTGCTGTCTGTTCCTTGTGTCATCTAAAGAAAGGTCTGCGGGAGCTGAAGGGAGGAGGCGGCGGCAGCCTGCGGTGCTGGGGGAAGCTGCTTGGGTGTGAGAACTGCCCCCAGGTTTGGGCAAGGGCTGGCCCGTGCGGCTCAGAGCGCAGCCTCTCTCTCTGATTAGGTGCCTGGCATGTTGTGGGACTTCTCCTAGCAGGCTCCTTAATGCGTGCGAGTGATCCTCCTGCTCCTTCAGCCTCAGGGGCTCCGAGGGCAGCCTTCGCTGGTCCCTCCTGGCGCAGATGAGTGTAGGGTGTCTCTGCGGCCACTGTCTGATGCTGCTCTTCCCTGGCTGCTCCGCTGGCCCGTTCTCGGCAAGCCAAGGCCCAGGCTCAAGGCTTCCAAGGCAGCAACGCGGTGTCTAGCTGTTCTATTTCAGTCTGGTCTGGCTCTTGTTTTGAGAAGCCGCGTCAAGGTCTGGGGGAGCAGCAGACCTCCCCGGGTGCAGGTGTCGGTGCTGTTCCCACGTTCCTGTTTGGTCTCGGCGCCGCCTCTCGCAGCGCCGTCGGTGTGTTTGGTGTCAGCCTCACCCTTCCTCACCTTGAAAATCTGAGTCTGTTTTGTTTCTTGGGTGCAGAGCCTGTGGGAAGCTGGTGGTTAGTTTAGTCTCTGCTCCCCTGTGTTGTTCATTCCTCCTGGGGGGGAGTCTGATGCAGATGCCAGGAGCTGGACTTTGCTTTGGAATCTGGATTGTGACCTGCACCTTTAGCAGACCCTGCTGGGGACACGGGCTGCTGAAGCTCCCTTGGTTTAGAAGCAGTGGGTGTGAAGCACTGGGGATGATTTCTTCTCTGACCTGGGTGAAAATGCAGAAAGAATGAGAGACCTTGGTTTTGGGAGAAGCCTTGTAGCGAGTTGGTGGGTGATAGATGGAATAAAAGCTGCTTTGACTGCTTCTCTCTAGTCTTCTGTGAGAGGTGCTTTTGAAGAGTCAGACCCGCCTGGGTAGGTGTGTTGGGGAGGCAGAAAGAACCCAACAGCTGGAGTCTTCACCCTGTGGCCACCCAGGGGTGTCCATTCACAGAATCGCAGGACATTAGGGATTGGAAGGGACCTCGAAAGATTGTCCAGTCCAATCCCCCTGCCACAGCAGGATCATCCAGACCAAGTCATAGAATCATTAGGGATTGGAAGGGACCTCGAAAGATTGTCCAGTCCAATCCCCCTGCCACAGCAGGATCATCCAGACCAAGTCATAGAGTTAGAGGGGACCACATCTCTGAAGCTCTTGGAGATGGCAGAGCGGTGAAAGCTGGTGTCTTGTGTTCCTCTCTCACAGGATTCACGGGGAGATGCCAGCTTGGTCGAGGCCACTATAAATAATGAAAGGGCTGGAGCGGGTCGGTAACACGATACGAAGCGCAGAAAGGGGCTGGATAACCTCATCGGGTGACTGTTAATTACAGAGTGAAGCTGGTGACTTGGTGTGGAGCAGCTCAGGGGCTCTGCAGGTGGAGGGACGCCTGTGTGTGAGCTGCTGGTGGTTTCCAAAACATCTGCTGGAACAACCCACCCGGCAGTCTGGGGAGGCTGATGGTTTTGTTGTAAACCTCTGCTTTCCAGTGTGTAAACAGCAACCCAGCCCTGCTTTGAAGTGATGCTGCTGGAGCTCTGCTGGGCCAGCCCTGGGCTCCTGAGTGGGAGAAGACACACAGGAGCAGCGACTGTAAAATGAAATGGTGATGAAGGCCGGGGCCATCGCGGTGGCTCCGCTCCCCTCCTCTGCAGCTGGGCTGTTGTAGGAGCATCAGTGGAGCTGATTATGCTGGAGGCAGGTTTTATCTTGGAGATAAAAGGCAGCCTGGTGCTGATGTGCTGCTTGTTCCAGAGCTCTGGTTCAACAACCAGCCGTTTTCTCAGCCGTTTACTGGAGCTTGTAATGAACCCCTCTGCAAACAGCACGGAGGCTCCTCGGTACTTGCAGGTTGCAAAGTGGCTTCTGTTGCTCACAGAGGACCTGGGTTCCTGAGCCCCCGTGAGCTGGGCTGTGTGAAGGTGCTGGTGCTTAAGAATCACAGAATGTTAGGTGTTGGAAGGGACCTCGAAAGATCACCCAGTCCAATCCTCCTGCCACAGCAGGATCCCCTGGATCCAGTCATTAGGGATTGGAAGTAACCTCAGAAGATCCTCCAGTCCAGTCCCCCTGATGGAGCAGGATCCCCTGGATCAGTCGCACAGGAACACGTCCAAGCAGAAGCTGCTGCAGAACACTTGACCTTCAGTTGCTGAAGTTCAGAGGAACTCACCTGGTCGCTTCTTTTTAGGGGAAGTGCCACCCAGTTTGGGGTCTCACTTGCCTGACTGCTGCCTGTCACTGGGTGCTGCAGCTCTGAGGTGGTGATGCCGGTTCTAGTGGTGGTGCAGCAGGACAGGAGAGTGGGGAAGGTGCAGAGCCCTGTGGCACATGGACAGCTGGATGAGCAGTGACAGGGCAGGTCCCTGGCGCTTCCCAGATCCCTCCTGTGTCATTGACACCTTTGCCTTCCCAGTTTGAACTGGAGGAAGCGGGTGGTCTCTCCTGGACTGTCTTTGTATGATTCCCAGGATGATTGAGGCTGGCAAAGTCCTCAGAGCTCAGCCAGCCCAGCCCAGGACCTAACATCAGCCAGACTAGGGAACTAATAGCCACAGCCAGGCTGGCCTTCAACACCTCCAGGGATGGGGACACCTCTGCTGCCCTGGGCAGCCCAGTCCAGGCTCTGATAACCCTTTCCATGAGGAGGGGCTCCCTAACATCCAACCTAACCCTCCCCTGGCAGCTTCAGGCCCTCTCACTCTGGCACTGGCTGCCTGGGAGAAGAGCCTGACGTCCACCTGACTCCAACCTCCCTTCAGGGAGCTGGAGAGAGGGAGAAGGTCCCCCCGAGTCTCCTCTTCTCCAGGCTGATCCCCCATCAGCCTTTCCCCCAGTCCCTTCCCCAGCCTCACGAGCGGGTCCAGAGGAGCAATCTCTGTCTTGAAGCAAGTGGCCCAGGACGCAGCGGCAGGAGTGGCCACGGTGCCACGTGCCGGGCTCTCCATTCAAGTGCCCCGTGTGCCAAGGGCAGGCCAGGATCTGCAGCAGCCTCAGCGCCGAGGGCACGGCCTCTGGGTCTGTAGGGCTTTGTGCCTCCTGTAGGGCAGACCATGTGCTCCTGGCTATTTTCAGCGTGGAAAATTTTAAGAGCCCACGTGGCCCATTCGGTTTGGCCGGTGCCAGCCGGGTCTGGCTCTTTCACCCAGATCGGGTTCGCGCCCCCGGCGCTGGATCGCTGACGGCAGGGTTTGCCGGCTTGAAGCCACGTTTGCTGCCTGCTTGCCTGCTCTGTGGGTTTTCAGGATGGTCACTAACTCCAGCCCCGATTCCCACTGCCCCTGGGGTTTGGGGACGTAAGGGCTCCGGTGCCGGGGTGCAGCGGCGGAGGCAGGGCTCAGTGGGTAGGTCCTGGGGAGCAGGGGGGGACCCCTCGCTTGGGGGTTGTCCTTCTCTCTCCCAGTACAGAGACTCGAAGCAGCTTGTCCTCAGAGCAGACCTTTGCTGTAGAAAGCCCTAGGAATCTGGAGCTGGTGCTTGCTGAACAGGTACCAGTACAGGGTGGGGACTGACCAGTTGGAGACCAGCGCAGGAGAAAGGGAACTGGGGGTCCTGGTGGCCAATAAGGCCAGCAGCATCTTGGGCTGGATCAGAAGGTGGGTGTTTAGCAGATGGAGAGAGGTTCTCCTCCCCCTCTACTCTGCCCTGGGGAGACCACAGCTGGAATCTTGTGTCCAGCTGTGGGCCCCTCAGTTCCAGAAGGACACAGAGCTGCTGCAGAGAGCCCAGAGCAGAGCCACAGGGATGATGGAGGGAGGGGAGCATCTCCCTGCTGAGGAGAGGCTGAGGGAGCTGGGGCTCTGGAGCTGGGAGAAGAGGAGACTGAGGGGTGACCCCATGGATGTTGATCAAGATGTGAAGGGTGGGTGTGAGGAGAATGGAGCCAGGCTCTGCTCAGGGGCACCCAGTGACAGGACAAGGGGCAGTGGGTGTGAGCTGGAGCACAGGAGGTTCCACATCAGTGTGAGAAGGACCTTCTTCCTGGTGAGGGTGACAGAGCGCTGGCAGGGGCTGCCCAGGGGGGTTGTGGAGTCTCCTTCTCTGGTGATGCTTGAAACCCACCTGGAGATGTTCCTGTGCAACTGGATCTAGGGGATCCTGCTGTGGTGGGGGGATTGGACTGGCTGTGTTTGGAGGTCCCTTCCATCCCTCATGCTCTGTGATTCAGAGCAGACCTCCTCTCCCGAAAGCCCTGGCAGTCTGGAGCGGGCGCTCGCTGAGCTCCCCTCTCGGACCTTGCGAGTGAATTATCTGGCATCTCCGTGGACCTCGTGCTGCAGACATTTCTAACCTTATAAGGATGTGAGTGGTGGAGGGTTGTTTGTCCTGGCCGGAGAAACGAGGTGCCTTAACACTGCCCTGGGACCCCAGTGTGAACCAGTACGGTCAGCCCACTGTCTTGATTTTTAATGTAAGGTAGGTGAGTGTGTTCAGGCTGGTCCTCATCTCCCTGAGCGTCACCAGGACATGGGCTGTGGGAGAGCTGACTGACCCCTGCTCTCCCCTTGGTGCCTAAACCCTCTCCTGACCTGCCGTGGGGATTATGTAGCCAGCCCAGGCGGCCCTCGGCGGCTCTCGCGGAGCGAGGTGTGACATTTAGCTGGGATTCCTGGCGTGCCGCGGGGTGAGTGCGGACGGTGGGGGAGCTCGGTGCTATTTTTGGAGCGGGGCACCCGGAGCTTCACGCTGGTTCTGGCCTCCTACCAGTCCTGCGGGGCCGGGCTCCGATGTCCTGCCACGTCCTGTCCTGCTGCTGGCAGGAAGATCCCAGCCTCTCTCCTGGTGGAACAGGGATGGGTGGTGGTGGCGGCCGTCTCCTGGCCAGGCCAAGGGCTTTAGGATGTCTGCTGCAGCCCAGTGCAGAGCCACTGCCTGGGGTCCCTTCCTAGGAGAGGGGAGGGGTGCGGGGCTGCCATCTGCCCGTCCCTGAAGGCAAAGGGCAGCTCCTGCTGCACCCGCTCAGATTTAAAGCCTGACTTTAAATCAAACCATCACAAGCAGCCACCAGCTGATCCCGCAGTCCCCACTGATCTGGATGTCCCAGGAGACAGCGGATCGTTTATCGGCAGCGATACCGATGTCTGAAGTGGCTCTGGGACTGTTTTGTCTGCCAGGCTTCGGGACGAGCCTGTCACTCCATGAGTGACTTCTCAGTGTGAGAAGGACCTTCTTCCCAGGGAGGGTGACAGAGCCCTGGCAGGGGCTGCCCAGGGGGGCTGTGGGGTCTCTTTCTCTGGAGGCATTTCAAACCCACCTGGAGATGTTCCTGTGTGACTAGATCTAGGGGATCCTGCTGTGGCAGGACCAGATGGTCTTTGGAGGTCCCTTCCAACCCGTCATGTTCTGTGGTCCCTTCTGCAGCCAGAGAGGGACCTTCCTGCAGCCTGGCCATGTTCCTGTGTGCCTGGATCTAGGTGGTCCTGCTGTGTCAGGGGTTGGACTGGATGATCTTCCGAGGTCCCTTCCATTCCCTAATGTTCTGTGACTCTATTTGTGGTGACCCAGATGTGCTGCTGGGTCACAGACTCACAGAACACTGGGGACTGGAAGGGACCTGGAAAGATGGTCCAGTCCAATCCCTCTGCCAGAGCAGCATCACCTAGGTCCAGTCTTGTGCCTGCAGGTGACCCCTGTTTTGGAGTCGAGTGAGCACTGGCCCAGCCCCTGTTCTTTACTCTCCTCAGTGGTCAGGATGCTGCAGTGAATATTCCAGAGTCTGGGCTGTTTGCTCCGGTGGGGTGGGAGGTGGTGGCTGGAGGAGGTGAGAAACCTGCAGGCAACATTAATTTATCTGGGGCCAGGATGCTGGCTGGAGCCTGAGGGAGGAATGTTCTCAGCCCTGAGCTCGAAGGTCATCAGCTCCTGGAGCAGCTCAAGGCCCCAGAGGCAGAGCAGTGTTTGGGGGCAGAGCTGTCACCCCGATAACAGGAGGGGCTGCGACAGACTAAGCAGAGCAGACAGACTGATTGATGATCTGCTCTTGCCTGAGGTGCCCTGAGCTCCTGCAGGAGAAGCCAGATAATGCCCTGCTCCTCCGGGAGGAGGTTCCCATGGCCAGGGCTTGGCTGTGTCCTCCAAGCAGCCTTTGTTTTGGTTGCTCACTGGCAACAGTCTGGAGCCCTCTTTGGGGAGCAGGCTGTGGGGTGCGAGCCCCGACGCTGTGCAGGGGGGGCGTAGACTGCTGGTGCCCTGCAGCAGAACAGGCTGCCTGGGGGATGTGGCAGAGGAGCTTCCACATCAGTGTGAGAAGGAACCTCTTCCCAGTGATGCTGATGGAGCCCTGGAAGAGGCTGCCTGGGGGTGGGCTGTGGAGTCTCCTTCTCTGGAGACATTTCAAACCCACCTGGAGATGTTCCTGTGTGACTGGGTCTGGGGGATTCTGCTCTGGCAGGAAGATTGGACTGGAGGATCTCTCGAGGTCCCTTCCAGCCCCTAATGTTCTGTGATGTGAGGGACCCCTGAGCTTTGGGAGACTCTCTGCAGGGAAAGGAAGGACCAGTCAGTGCTGCCTGGAGTAGCCCAGGTGAGGCTGGTGAGTGGAGGAGCCCAAGGGGGCCATGAGCTCAGCAGTGCTGGGGCAGGGAAGGACCCACTGGCTTGTAGAGCAAAAGACACAGCTTTCAGCTCTAGATAAAGTCAGGAGCAGCAGCTGTCACCGTAGCAAAGGAGATGGACAACAAGCTTTGAGCTGAGCTCCGTAGTAGCAGCAGTGTCTGTCCAGGCTGCTGTCACTACACACATCCAGCTCTTATCTCAAGGTCTTGGGGCACATTTGCCATCCTCACTACTGCAGAAACCTTTCGGAGGGGCTTCCAGCTGTTGGAGGACGCGGTCAGTGGGGCAGCTGCACCTTGTGGTTTGCTGCAGGCATCCATCCCGTGCCCTTGCACCAGCCTCTCGCCGGTTTGCAGAGCCCCTCACCTTCCAGGGGTTGCTGTCGCAGTCACTAGGGGCCACAAGGTCTCTCCAGAGATCATCTAGAGCAGGATCCCCTAGAGCAGGTCGCACAGGAACACGGCCGGGTGGGTTTGTCATGTCTGAGAGCAGTGTCTCTGCCTCTGAAACTCTCACAGCGTGATGATGCTGGGGACACTGGTGCTGCTGGGTGTGGTCCACGTGGGCATCGCTGACCTGCAAAGGCGAGGAAGGTGACTTGTGGCAACTGTGAGGGGTGGCTAACACTGAGAGGAGTCGGGAGGGGTGTCCAGCCACCTGATGCCGGCAGAGCGGAGGTGTGAGTGTCTTTGGGAGCCAGTCTTGTCCCCCTGTGGCCTTTAGACACCCCGGGTTTGTGCTCCCCTGTCCCGGCAGGTTGGTAGAGCAGCTCTGTGGTGCCTGCAGCCCGTTTCACACCAGTTCTACCAGCAGAGTAACTCGGGAAGAAGATTCCAACTTGAAGGGCTGAGGAAACCCCTGAGAAGCAGATTTCATCCCATCAACAGTAGCCAAAGGGCTCTAAGAAAGTGAGCCCTGGGAGATGGGGTCGTGGCTGGCACAGCCCTGACTTTGAGGGGTACCAGGGCAGCGGGTGTGTTGGTGCCGACAGACGCAGTCGCGGGCTCCCGGTGGCCGAGGTGACGTGGTCTGTGCTTCTCCCGCAGGTGCAGCGGCCCAGGCTCCCCAGGATGGCTCTGCGCTTCCGCAACACCATCCCGTACGCCGTCCCCGGGGTGCTGGCCCTCCTGGGCTGCTGGNGCCCGGCCGGAGCCGCCGCCGCCGCTGGAGGAGCAGCAGCGCCGCAGGACAGCCCCTCGCCCGCGACAGGGGCGCGCGCTCCTCGGGGAGCCCGTCTCTCGTCGGAAGAGGAGTGCCCCGAGAATGAAGCCTCGACCTTCCCGCTGTTGGCGGGGCCGATGACGCCCTCTCTCCTGTGCCAGAGTCACGAGAGGCTAGATCTCTCCCAGGACCTGTCCGACCTGTCGCTGACGACGGTTCAGCCCAGCACCCCCGAGGATGACGGCGGCGAACTGGAAGGGATCAGCTCTCCGGACGAAAGCAGCCCCTCTGCTTGCGCTCCTTCCCCGCCGGTCTCGAGCAGCGCAGCCTGCCCCAGCGCCGCGGTGAGCCTCGTGCGGGGCCCGAGCCCTGGGGCAAGCCGGCAGCTGGCGGTGGCACCAGCGCGCGGGTCTCCGGGGAGCACGGAGCGGGCGGAAGAGCTGCCGTGGAAGCCCCCCGAGGAAGCGCAGGTGCCAGCAGCGGCGCCGTCCAACGCCGGCTCGGCACCGGAGAAGGAAGCCGGTACCCCGCAAGCCTCGCCCAGCACCCAAGTCGAAGTGTCATCGAGTGACAGGAGCTCTGCAGCGAGCGGGCTAGCGGCCGGTTCGGAGCCGGCCGGCGTGGAGCCCTCCCGGGAGCGAGAGGCGCCCGGTCCGACGGCCGGGGCTGCACCTGCGTGTCGGGACGAGGACGCGCAGCCGAAGGGAGACGAATCGGAGAGGGAGGAGGCTGGAGGAGTGAGCTTTGACGAGGAAGAAGTGGAGAAAATCGAGCAGGTAGCCATCCAGATCATTTCCAAGGTGATTCTGGCAGCAACTGAGCAAGTGCTGTCTGGCTCCCCCGGCGACGTGTCCACGCGGGTCTGCCGGGCTGCTGCCGGCCGAGCCGAGAGGCCCCTGGAGATGCCGTGTGGAGAGTCCTCCGACCAGACGCTCGAGGAGGAGGAGGCAGGAGCCGACGGTCTCGCCGTGAAGAGCGATGCCGGGGGGCTGATGTCCCCCCAGCCAGAGGGACGGGACCGGGGTGTGACAGATCACAGCTGCTCAGCCAGCTGCGCACAGGCAGACGGGACGGACTGTCGGGGGAAGAACCGGCTGTGCGAGGAGCCCCCGGACGCCGATCGGACTCCCCTGGAAAGCCACGGAGGGGTGCTGGCACAGCTGCCCTTGGTTGCAGAGGACTGTGGGTGCGGCACCTCTGCATCTGGAGGTGGGGCCGGCGTGGAGGACCCACTGCAGGACACAGTGCTGTGCGTGGCGTCGGGCCGGCGTCTGGACTCACCGGGCCTGTCAGTGACCCCAGGCGCGTCTGCTGAGCAGAGCTCGGGCCCAAGTGAACAACCTCCCACCCCGAGGCTACCTGAAGACAGCCAGGTGCCCTACAGCAATGGGCTAGTGGAAGAGGATGGTCCAGACTCGCCTCATGAGTGTAGCAGGGCAGAAGGGATGGAGGGCGATCGCTCGGGAGGTGAGGAACTGGAAAACCCTCCTAGCACAATGTGCTGAGCAAGCACTTTGTGTGCTCTGAGCCTTCTGCTTCAGGGCGAGTTCAGATAAATCCTCTCCACGTTAACTCCCCCAGCAGATGACTCTCTAGCCCTGGTGTTGTGCAGGTGGGTATGTCTTCCCTCTCAGAATCCCCGTCTCTGTAGGATCCCCTGCCAGCTGGGTGGTCCTCAGGCTGCTCCCCTTCTAGCCCAGAGCTCCCTCTCTAAAGCCACCCGGGGTCTCGAGCAGCCTGGTGTTCAAGCTGTGGGCTTGTGCCTGTGTTTGGCTGCTGCTGGAAGGAGGCTCCAAGGCAGGATCCCGAGGTGCTGCTGGCTGAAGCAGGGGGGTGCTCTGATGAATCGCGGTCAAGCGGCTTGGTCGCAGACCAGTTGCCCTGCGGCTGGAAGGGTAGGTGCCTGCCAGGGCATCCCAGTGGGAAGCAGCGTGTGTGGAGTCCCCCCATCTGGCTCTGTGTGGCTTTAGCCTCCTAGGTGCTGGCTGCTGCCAGCCTGGCAACGCACACGGAGCTGCCGGAGCAAGTGTGAACCCCTGTGACCGTGGGGAGGGCTGTAGCAGTCCTGTGTAGGACGCCTGTGAGACACCCCTGAGAGAACTGTAGGAAGAAGGTGGTTTGGCCTCCCCTAGAGCAGGTCGCACAGTGAGGGTGCCGGTGTGCGGTGTGAGGGTGCCGGCGTGTGAGGTGGAGCCTGGAGATGGCAGTGAGAGGACGGAGCAGGTTAGAGCTGATTGTGTTGCTGTGTCGGGTAGGAGGCCCTGCAGGTGACCTTCCTACTCGGACAGGGAGACCTGGGTCCTCATCTGAAGTTTGGGGCAGGGGTCCTCCTTTGATTCTCCAGACACCTGTGCTAATACACAGTAGTAGGGGGGTAGTAGCAAGGGAGCAGAATGGCCTCGCAGAGAGCAGCTGAACAGGTTGGTGTCACAGAATCACAGAACGTTAGGGGTTGAAAGGGACCTTGAAAGATCACCCAGTCCAGTCCCCCTGCCACAGCAGGATCCCCTAGATCCAGTCACACAGGAGCGTGTCCCGGCGGGTTTAAATGTCTCCGGAGAAGGAGACTCTGCTTCGTACTGTGGTCAGAGCTTGTCTGGCACCGGGCTCTTGTTCAGCTGGTGCCTTGGTGACTTGTCTCTGCTGCTCAGAGAAGGCTCCAATCGCGTCCCCAACCTCCCCTCTGGGAATGCACCTGGTGCAGGAGCACCCCAGGCGCAGGCGCAGGAGATGCTTCGCGGCCCCGGCTGCGGTAGCCGTGGTAGCCGGCTGTGTGCGTTGCCCAGCTGCTGACCTGTGCGCGTGTCTTGTAGGTTCGGATGTGGACGGCATGGATTTTGTGGACAGTGGCTGTGCCATGAGGAAGACAGTGACTCGCCAGAACGCGAAGCTGGGAGGAGAATCCAGCAAGTCCGACTTCGTTATCTGGGAGATAGAGGTCCCAAAGGTAACCAGCTGCTGGCCTGCTCCTGCATCCTGCCCCACACAGCCATCTTCTGCCGCTTCCAGTCTGGGTACTGGTCCGGTGCTGCCTTGGTGCCACCCCAGCGCGACCAACAACACACAGACAAGGGTTTAAGCCTGTAGCTCCCACTGGGATGCAGTAGGGGTGGAGAGCCCAGTGCTCAGCTGCAGACAAGAGGTATGTGAGGGCCACACTGTTGGTAGGCTCATCGTTCCCAGTTCCCTTCCAGCCCAGTCCGTTAGTCTGATGTATTGGAAGTGTTCAGGGCAGGTTGAGGGTCCCCCAGACCTACAGCGTAGGAGGGGGGTGCTTCAGCCTCCTGCCAAACCCTCCCTCTCGAGCTGAACCCTCACCTGAGCCCCTGGAAGAGCTGCCTTGTCTTTGTCTCCACAATGAGCTTTCTCCTGGGTGGAAAGGGGGACAGTAGGGGTGTTTCTGTAGCTGTTTCCCTGCTCCACGTGCGTGGAGTCGCCCCTGCAGCTCTGCCTCTCGGCTCGTCCAGATCCCAGCAGCTCCCAGTAGGGTACTGGGAGCACCTCAGACGTGAAACACACCCTCGTGGGTCACTACAACGAGAGCTGCAGGAGCAGCTCTGCAGCAGGAAGATGCAGCTCAGTGGCTGCTGAAGGCTCTGTCGCTTCCAGAGCAGCAAACTTCATGACGTGCAGGACTGAGCCAGCCCAGCCCTTCTGCTCTGGGCTTCCCATCTCCTGGCAGTGGTGGCAGGTGTGGAGGAGGAGGAGGGACAGGGCTTGCACAGGCACCTCCTTGTTGCCGTGCACCGCTGTCCAGGGGCTCTGCAGCCTCACGGGCACCGCAGCCTGGTTCTCTCTCCTCAGAATTCGGCTGCTCCTAGTCTAAGCAGCTGGGAAGCTGCAACAACCACCAAACTGGGGGGAGGTTGGGAGGGGATGCGACTCCACTTGGCTGCCCAGCAGCCTTTACCAGGCCTGGCTTTGTCTCATCCTTCAAGATATGGAGATGGATCCCTCAAAATGAGCTGCCCTCGCTGAGCCGGGTCAGCCTGGGGTTGGTCTGCCCGGCCAGCTGAACCCTGCCCTGGGCCAGCACGGTGTTCTCCTCCCCGTGCTGTGTCCTCCACCTGCACTGCAGGGTGGAATAACCTGGGGTTTCATCCAGGTTTCCCTTCCTGACTGGTGCTTCCTTTGTCCCTTCCACAAAGGAGTTAGTTGGCCGCTTGATCGGCAAACAGGGGAGGTTCATGAGCTTCTTGAGGCAAGCGTCGGGTGCCAAGATCTACGTCTCAACACTACCCTACTTCCATGACTCCCAAGTCTGTCACATCGAAGGTGAGTGCAGTGTCTTCTTCCTCACTGCCCAGTGTGTAGCTCGGGGGCCTTATCTGGGTGGGCAAGGAGTTGATAAAGGTCTGGTGGCCTTGTGACCCTTCTGCTCCCTTCTGGAGGTGAGATCCACCCCAACACCTTCAGCTGCCGCGGTGTCAGCGGCACCTTCTGCAGGATGTTTGTGGAGGAGGTTGGTTTCATCTCAGCCAAAAGGTATCTGCTGGTGGGTTTGGTTCACGGGGTTCCTGGCAGCTCTTGGGACCTAAGGCCTGGCAGCCTGAGCTCACAGAACATCAGGGATTGGAAGGGACCTCAGAAGATCACCCAGTCCAATCCCCCTGCCACAGCAGGATCCCCTAGAGCTGCTTGTCTTGGGTCACCTGGACTATCTCCAGTAGCTGTGTTCCTTCACAGGGTGGGGATGTCCTGTATCTGTGCTACAGACCTTCTGTGGGGCTTTTGTCTTCCAGGCTCTGCACATCAAGTAGAGAAGGTCCTGAGCCTGATTGGCAAGAAGTTCAAAGAGCTGTGTCTCACCAACATCTACGCTCTCCCTCCGCCAACCCCGCTGACGCTTCATTCCCTCCTTATGACAGCCTGGGTGAGTCCCAGCTCGCTGGCGGTGCTGCTGTGGGTCACTCTGCCATGGGGCTGCTTTGGTGGCCTCAGAAGCACTTGGATGCTTGTGGCTGGCTGTTGTCCAGCCTGTGTGGCTGCTACAGGTCGGGTTTGTCTGCTGGCTTACCCGTGGGTGTTCCTCTCCTGCCCGAGCTGAGACCTTTAAGATTGAGTCCAGCTGTTAACCCAGCACTGCCCGATCCTGGCTGCTCCCTGTTCCTCACCGCACATCTCCGTGGCTTTGGAGACCCTCCAGGGGCTCCACCACTGCCCTGGACAACCCTTTTGGGAAGAAATGCTCCTGATACCCAACCTGGACCGGACCTCCCCTGGCTTTCTTCTTCTCCTGCCTCTTCTCCCTGAGCAGAAGAGACCCATCCATCCCCACCTTGCTCCAACGTCCTTTCAGGGAGCTGTAGTGACTAAGATGTCCCCTGAGCCTCCTCTTCTCCAGGCTAACCCTCCCCAGCTCCCTCAGCTGCTTCTCACAGGACTTGTGCTCGACACCCTTCCAGCTTCGTTGTCCTTCTCTGGACCTTCTCCCTGACCCCAAAGTCTCTCTCGATCACCCTCAGCCTGGCAGGATGTTTCACCAGAGTCTCTGGCAGACGTTACCTGCAGGTTGGGTCTCTGCACAAAGACACAACCTTGTCCTTGTCAGCCTCGCGCTGAGGTGACCGTCTGCCCGGCTCTGCTTCAGGGCCACTTGGAGCTGGCCTGCGCTGGCCCGTTGCCATTCCTGGTGAGGGCCTGAAATCCTGCTGCTTCCTCGGGAGGTTGGTTCTGTGAGTCTGTTGGCTCTTCCCAGGGAAGTTGTCTCCCTGCTCTGTGGGTGCCTGAGCACCTCTCTGGTCTCGCTGGGCATCGCAGACCTGCAGAGTGGCTGCACGTGGCCACCTCTGCAGAGCCCCAGACAGGCTGTGTTCTGGAGAAGGGGGCTTCTGTCACTAATGACCTGTGATAGTTGTAGAGAGCGATGAGGTCTCCCCTCAGCCTCCTCCTCCTCAAACTAACCAGCCCCAACTCTCTCCATCTCTCCCCATCACACTGATTCTCCGGGCCCTTCCCCAGCTCCATCATCCTCCTCTGCCCTCACTCCAGCCCCTCGATGTCTCCCTTGTCCTGAGGTGCCCCAAACTGGACCCAGTGCTCAAGATGCAGCCTCTCCAGTGCTGAGTCCAGGGGGACAATCCCCTCCCTCCTCCTGCTGGCCACGCAGTTCCTAATCCAGGCCAGGATGCCACTGGCCTTCTTGGCCACCTGTGCACCCTGCTGGCTCGTGTTCAGCCTCCTGTCAGTGAGAACCCCCAGGTCCCCCTCCAGCCAACACTTGTCACAGCTGCCCTGTGCTGACAGCCCTTGTGTGAGATGGGCCTCAGCACGAGGCCGGTGGCCCCCACGGCAGTGTGGAACAACTGGGAGTAGCTTCCTGCTGACCTTTCGAGGTCCCTTCCAATCCCTGATGGCTCTATGGTTCCTGCTCCTGCAGCAGAGCAGCTTTGGGGTGCCAGGGCTGTTCCCACACACTCCTGAGCCCCGGGAGCTTCTGGTGGAGCAGGGAGCTGTGGTGAGCAAGCTCAACGCTAACGGGACCTCCCTCCTCCCTGCGACAGCTCTTCCTCCCCGATGGGGTCACCGTGGAGGTGGTGGTGGCCAACCAGGTGGACGCGGGGCACATGTTCCTGCAGCAGCACACGCACCCCACGTTCCACGTCCTGCGCAGCCTCGACCAGCAGATGTACGCCTGCTACTCCCAGCCCGAGATCCCGACGCTGCCGACGCCGGTGGAAGGCAAGTCGCTCGCTCGGGGCCCCCCGTGCAGCCCCCCTCAGTCAGATGTGGGGGGCTTCCCCGCGAGGGTGGAGGCTCCCCCTGAGCCTGTCTCCCTCCCCCGTGCTCTCCTGTCCTGCAGTTGGCATCATCTGTGCGGCTCCGGGCCAGGATGGCGCTTGGCTGCGGGCGCAAGTGATCAGCTACTTCGAAGAGACCAATGAAGTGGAGCTCAGATACGTCGACTACGGAGGCTACAACAAAGTGAAGGTCGACACGCTCAGGCAAATCAGGTCTCTAGCTCCTCTCCCGTGGCCTGAGGCTGTATCTGGCTTCACTCTTCATCAGAGCCATCGGTTTGAGTTGCTCGTTGGCTCCTCCACAGCTGCAGGGGCTCGTGGAAAGGTTTGGCTGTGGGTTCCTTGGGAGCACAGCAAGGCCTCGCCAGGCTCTCTTGAAGGGGGTGCAGGGGAAGTGGCATCTTCTGCCACCTCAGCGTGGAAGCTGAGCAGAAGGCTGCCTTCAGGAGCGTAGTTAATCAACGAGCTCAGGGTAAGAGTGAGCTCCACTGGCTGGGCAAGCTGAGCTGGGTGAGGGCTTCCTCACACGAGCCCATTAAATACTCAGTTGAGCAAGGAGAGGTGGGTTTTGCTGAGCCCAGCTCAGCTCACGTTGCTGGGGGAGTATCACAGGACACTAGGGACTGGCAGGGACCTGAAAGATTATCCAGTCCAGTCCCCCTGCTGCAGCAGTCTGACTTCTTGAGGCTTGGGTGCTTCACTGTCATAAATCTTAAGCTGAGCTCCTGTTAGAGCGCTTGATGGGTCGGTGTCACCTGAAAGGAGTGACCTGCAGCCACGTCCTTGTTCTGACCGATTCCTTGTTCCTGAAGGTCTGATTTTTTGTCGCTGCCTTTCCAAGGAGCAGAGGTTCTGCTGGACAACGTGGTGCCACTTCCAGGTAACGGACGGAGCTCTGCGGTCGGGCTGGTGGGGCTCCTGCAGCTGCAGACGGAGCCACGCTGCGCTCAGGGGGTGTCCCTCCCCTTGCAAGTGCAGCCTCTGCTGGGTCTGCAGCAGGGGCTGGGGAGCTGTTTTGTTGGGCTGCTCCAGCTGCAGGGGAGAGGGGGTCAGTGTCCAGGCTCCCTCCTGCGGGGAGGGAGTGGGTGGTTGTGTGGGTCGGGGTTCAGACCAGCGCTCCAGGCTCTGGAGGTGTCGTTCACCACCTACAAACACTCTCTGCTTTGATTTGAGTCCTTGTCCCTCCTTTCCTAGAGGTGTTAGTGGTGCCTGTGCCTACAGCACGTGTACCCAGTGGCACCCGAACCGGGGCTCTCTGGGTGCAGGAGAGGTGGCTGCAGGGGTGACAGGCCAGGTGTCACCATCGGGGTTTGTGGCTGCAGCCATCCAGAAGGAACCTCCCAGCCCTGCCAGGACTGCAGCAGGAAGGCCGGGGTTAGGCTGCTTCTAGCAGAAGGCAGAGCTCTGATGCTCTCGGAGGGTAACCGACGTCCTTTGGGCGCTGTGAGGAGTCCACGTGCTGCTGGAGATGGTCTCAGGGCGAGGAACGTGAAGAAGGGACTTCTCTTTGCAGCCCTTCAGAGGGAAGCTCTTTGTTTCCTGCCTGAGAGGACACGGCAGGGCCTGGTCTCTGGTGTGGACTGTGGCTGGGATCTCCTGCCAGTTCCCCTTCCCCAGTGCTGCTCTGTGCAGGACCAGTAAGGTCCTGAGACCCCTGAGCGTAGCTGATCTGGGATCAAAACACTGATGGCAGCTCAGACTCTGCTCAAGTGCTCTGGGGGGTGTTTGAAGCCTCCCAATCCATCAGCCACTTACGGTCTCAGGTGGCCTTAGCCAGCACTTCGCACCCTTCCCCTCCAGCGCCGCAGCGGGCAGAGTTCTTGGGTCACCTCCCGCTTGGGGGAGAGGACGCACGGATGAGGACTCCTGCTCTGCTGGGGGGTTGGACTGGATGATCTTTCCAGGTCCCTTCCAGTCCCTAATGCTCTGTGGTTCCCCGGCCGGACTTACGGAGGAGGTCGGACGCGATGGGCCGAGTGGTCCCTTCTGACCTGAGGCTCTCACTTGTCCTCTCCTCTTTCCTTGCCAAAGATGAAGATCGCTTCTCGCCCGAGGCCGACGCGGCGGTGAGCGAGATGACAAGAGGCGCAGTCCTGGTGGCTCAGGTAGGTGGCTGCTGTCCTGGGAGGGGGGTCCGGCTGCTCCAGCGGCTCAGTTTGGACTGTGCAGCCCTGTCTCCTCCAGGGCTCCCCCAGAACTGCCCCCACGCTGGGGATTTGTTGTGTTTCCAG
The DNA here is from genome assembly GCA_013400115.1 of Rhinopomastus cyanomelas. Classification (NCBI taxonomy): domain Eukaryota; kingdom Metazoa; phylum Chordata; class Aves; order Bucerotiformes; family Rhinopomastidae; genus Rhinopomastus; species Rhinopomastus cyanomelas. Next base: position 165,251 of record VXBP01006763.1, on the reverse strand, counting down.
GTCACGAATTACGACAGCGCGACGGGTCTGCCCTTGATACAGCTCTGGAACCTGATGGGGGATGAGGTGCGTGTGGGGACGGGCCCCCTTCGCAGAATCAGTGTGTTAGGGATGGGAAGGGACCTCCAAAGATCATCCTGTCCCCCTGCCACAGCAGGATCCCCCAGATCCAGTCATTAGGGGTGGGAAGGGACCTTTTAGTGCTGGTTCGGAAGCCGCTAGTGTTTCTTGCCGGCGGGTCCCTTCACCCTCCTGCCCTCTCTCCGCTCCCGCAGGTGGTGTCGATAAACAGAACGCTGGTGGAAAGGGGCTTTGCTCAGTGGCTCGACTACTAGCCGGCGCCCTGGCGTCTCGACAGCTCTTCTGCGGAGAAAAGAACAAGACAAGAAGCCCTGGATGTTTTTGCACTGCTGCAATTCGGTTTGGCAAACTCTCCCGAGGAGACCTCGTTTACATCCGCGCGCGGAGCCGCGTGGCCCGGCGGCGCCTCGCTAGGAGCACGCGGCCGCCGGTAAAAGCCATAACGACCAGAGACTGTAGCTTGAACGCGCAAACCAACCCCTCCTCCCTGGCCTCTCGACGGGAAGCGCCCGAGAGCCTCGGGGCTCGCTCGGCGGAAGCCCCGCGGCCGGCGGCGGCGCGGGTTGTCCTTTGTTAGCCGGGCTCTGCCTGTGAATGTGACTGGGGAGCCTGCCCCTCGCTGACGGGTCTCCCCGTGCCCCTGACCCGCGCGAGCATCGGCGGGTAGCCCGGCCGCGCGCGTCCCGCTTGCCGAGAGGCTTAAGGAAGGGAAGGGGGTGCCAGCACTACCGCTCAGTCTCCTGCTCTCGGTGACCCCGTGTGTGAAGCAGCCGCCCCGCTTGCCAAGCCCGGTTGTGAGTTTCTATTTTTCTAGCTGTGCGAGCCTGTAAATAGAGATGACAGAGGAACCCGAGAGCACTGTAACCTTTTGTACGAGGCGACAAAAAGAAATAACACTGGAGACTAAAAGGGAACTTCTACGAGACGTGGACCTTCTTCACGCCAACGCGTCCCGCGTGGGTCGGAGCCGCCACCGCCGGGGCGCCGGGAGTGCTGCGGCTCTGCTGGAGCACGGGGGTACGGTCGCTGTAGGCAGCTGGTTTGGGTCGTGGTGGCCAGTTTGACTCGTGGCAGCCAGTTTGGATCGCTGTAGGTGGCCAGTTTGGGTCACAGCGGCCAGTTGGATCGCTGTAGGCAGCTGGTTTGGGTCATGGCAGCCAGTTTGGGTCGCAACGGCCAGTTTGGATCTCTGGCCACCAGTTTGGGTTGCAGTGGCTGGTTTGGGTCATGGCAGCCAGTTTGGGTTGCAGTGGCCAGTGTGGATCACTGTAGGCATCTGGCTTGGCTTGCAACGGCCAATTTGGATCACTGTAGGCAACCAGTTTGGGTTGCGGTGGCCAGTGTGGATCACTGCAGGCATCTGGTTTGGGTTGCAGTGGCTGGTTTGGGTCATGGCAGCCTTTTTGGGTTGCTGTAGGCGGCCAGTTAGATCGCTGTAGGTGACTGGTTTGGGTCGCAGCAGCCAGTTTGGGTCTTGGCAGCCAGTTGGGTCATGGTGGCCAGTTTTGCTCGCTCCAGGTGGCCGGTCTGGGTCGCTGTAGGCGACGCTCTGTGCTCTACAGGTCTGTTTGAAAGAGAAAAGAGAACAAGCAGCCGCAAGCTGGCGTCGGTGTTGCAGTGGTGGTCTCCTCTCCCTCTCCCTCTCCTCTCCTCTCTCCCTCTCTCTGTTTCTTCTGCTCCTTTTCAAGATTTCTATTCCCTCTTCAAAACTCTGCTCCAGTGACTTCAGCTGACTGAGCCCCCCGAGCACCTGCCCTCTGCTCTGTGTGTTCCAGACGCGTCTGTGGGGCTGGGGCTGCTGCCTGGTGGAGAAGACAACCCGCCAGGGAAGATGTTTGATCTGGTCAGCGCCCGGGCGTTCCCATCCGGGGTGGATTCCAGGGTGTCCCGACACCCCTGTGAGTTCACGTCTCGGTGCCTCGCACGAGGGGGCAGCTGCCTGCAACGAGTGTCTGCTCCAGTCCCTTCTGTCCGGCGCTCGGCACCGAGCGCTCCCGTCTGCGGCGACGTCCGGCGGCAGCCGAGCTGGGCGACTCGGTGTCTGAGGTGCCGCTGTCCTCTTGGAATGTCTCTCCTCGTTTCGATTAAAGCTCAGATTTTAAGCCGTCCTCATCGGCCCCCGATGACTAAGAGCCTTCATTGTCCTGACCCCTTGAGGTGTCGGGTTGGGAAGGGAGCTCGAAGGGACCGGGGTCTTCACAACCGCCCAGCAGGTGCGGGAAGGTCAAGCTGCAGCTCTCCATTGGGTTCCTTCCAAGAGCAACCTTGGGTACCAGGACAGGGTGGGGACTGACCTGCGGGAGAGCAGTGGAGGAGAAAGGGACCTGGGAGTCCTGGTGGCCAGCAGGATGGCCAGGAACCAGCGATGAGCCCTGGTGGCCAATAAGGCAAATAGTATCATGAGGTCAGNAGGGTGACAGAGCACTGGCAGGGGCTGCCCAGGGGGTGGTGGAGTCTCCTTCTCTGGAGACCTTTCAAATCCACGTGGACATGTCCCTGTGTGACTGGATCTAGGTGATCCTGCTGTGTTGGGGTGATGGGACTGGCTGATCTCTCGTGGTCCCTTCCATCCCTACTGCTCTGAGATTCTACTTCCAGCCAGAAGGTGGGTTTATTTTGAGGATGGATTTCTCATATGAGGAAGTCTTGGTCTGAGGTTGGGAGGTCTTGGTCTGAGCACTGGGGCTCCAGGCTCTGCCGTGGATTTGCTCTGGAGCTGGGGTGTCCCTTTGGCCACGTCTGTGTGCGGGGAGGTGAAGCTGGGAGGGAGCCTGTTCCTGATGCTGTGAACCCCCTTTTCTGAGTGTGTTCAAGCCAGGCAGCACCCGAGTATCCCCTCTTCCCTTAAAGATCCCAAGTGGAGGTACCTGAACAGCTTCAGCACGAACCCCCAGGCTCTGGGGGGTTTCCCCTGGCGGCTGGGGAGTTGAGTAGGGGCAGTAGGAAGGAGCAAGGACAAGGTCCAGATGAAAAGAGGAGCAGGAGAAGGTTACCCTGAGTCTGTTGTGTTGGCCCCTCTCTTGCTGAGGTGCACTGCTGGGGCTCTGTGCCTGTCCCAGCTCGGGACTGGAGCTGAGGCGGCTGTGGAAGGGGTCGCCCTGGCTCAGAGTTGGGGCTGGGCAAGCGTTTGCTGAGCTAAGCGGCCCCATGGGATTAGTCTGGGTGAGGCCATTCAGAGGGACTTTCCCCTTTGTAAAGGGCTGGTTTTATTGTGGGGGAAAGGAAGGAGAGTCTCTGGAGAAGCTGAATTTAGAACCTCACGGCTGGAGGGCAGCGCTTCCAAAGGAAGTTGTGGCTCTGGGTCCCTCCTGGGTGGTTTGAAGCTGCATCTTGAGTAGTGTCTCCCGTTTTGGGCACCTCAGCACAAGGGAGACATTGAGGGGCTGCAGCAAGGGCAGAGGAGAGCAACAGAGCTGGAGAATCAGTGTGATGAACAGAAACTGAGAGAGCTGGGGCTGTTTAATCTGAGGAAGAGGAGGCTGAGGGGAGCCCTCATCGCTCTCTACACCTATCTGAAAGGACCCTGGAGAGATGCTGGTGCTGGGCTCTTCTCACAGGTCATCAGTGACAGGAGCAGAGGGAAGGGCTTCCAGCTCCAACAGGGGAGGGTCAGACTGGACATCAGGAAGAGATTCTTCCTGGAGAGAGTGGTCAGGGACTGGACTGGGCTGCCCAGGGTGGGGGTTGAGTCCCCATCCCTGGATGAGCTTAAAAGACACTTAGATGTGGTGGTGTTGGGGGTTCTGGTTTAGGGGTGACCTTGTAGAGTAGGGTTGATGGTTGGACTCGATGATCCCGGGGGTCTTTTCCAACTTGAATGATTTTGTGGTTCTGTGATTGTGATTCTGTCTGCTGTGGGGTGTCCCTGTCCCCCTCCAAGTGCTCCTGAGCCCCTTCTGCCATGGAATCATTAGGGATTGGAAGGGACCTCGAGAGATCATCCAGTCCAACCCCCCTGCCACAGCAGGATCCTCTATCAGACATTCACAGAACATCAGGGATTGGAAGGGAGCCCCAAAGATCATCCAGTCCAACCCCCCTGCCAGAGCAGGACCACCTAGACCAAGTCGCACAGGAACGCGTCCAGGCGGGTTTTAAACACCTCGGGCGATGCCCTGTGGCCGCGGACAGCAGCCCAAGCAGCTCGGGGGGCTCTCAGTGCCCTGCTGCCCCCCACGGGGGATCAGAGCGGCTGAGCAGAGCCCTGCAGGCGCCGCCAGCCCGGGCGGAGCGGAGCAGCAGATGGCAGCGGAGCCCAGGCTGAGCATCGTGGAGCTGCCGCCTCCGGAGCCGGGGGGTGCAGCTGCAGAGCCCCGATTCACACGGATCCACAAGCCCTGGCTGCTCGCGGGTCCCGATCCCATCGCTCTCTCGTCTAGACTTGTCCTCACACAGAGTTTGGACTCGGGATGATAAAGGGGAAGGATCGCTGCCCCCTCCTCTCCGGGGCTTCCTCCATCCCTGTCACTGAGCTGCTCCAGCGCCCCCAGAGAGCATCTTAGGGGGCCCTTTATTCCCCCCCTTAGCTCAAGCAGAGCTCGCTGGGCTCTCGCCGAGCAATGGGCTCTGATTTTTTTAGGAGCAGGCTGACAGGGACGAATGAGCCTGGAGAAGCTCTTCCCGGTGAGATGCTGCCAAGACAGAGCACCGAGCCGGGTTGGTTTCGTTTAATTAGCGGTAAAGCCCAACCTGCTTCTCATCTTTCTTTATCTCTTGGTGTTTTATGGACAGGGCAAAACCCAAACCCATTCATCACTCTGGCACGAGTTTTTGGGAGCCCCTGGAAGGATGTCCTGGATCTCCGCTGTGGTCTTGCTCTGGTTCTGAGGAGCCCCTGGGTAGGTGAAATGATGTCCTGGATCTCCACTGTGGTCTTGATACAGCTTTTGTGAGCCCCTGGGTAGGAGAAGGATGTCCTGGATCTCCTCTGCGGTCTTGCTCTGGTTCTGAGGAGCCCCTGGGTAGGTGAAATGATGTCCTGGATCTCCTCTGTGGTCTTGCTCTGGCTTTTAGGAGCCTCCGGGTAGGAGAAGGATGTCCTGGATCTCCTCTGTGGTCTTGCTCTGGCTTTTAGGAGCCCCTGGGTAGGAGAAGGATGTCCTGGATCTCCTCTGTGGTCTTGCTCTGGCTTTTAGGAGCCCCTGGGTAGGAGAAGGATGTCCTGGATCTCCTCTGCGGTCTTGCTTTGGTATCTAAGTCCCACAAAAATAACCCAAACAAGTTCTCTGCTGCTGAGGGAGAAGGTGAGGACTCCCAGGGGGCAGGTTTATCCTGCACAGCCCTCTGGGCACTGCTGCAGCCAGTCCAGCACCAGGTGAGCTGTCCTTGGAGAACAAGGGCTCAGCCTCTGCTGTGCTGTGGAGCCAGCGGGGCTGTGCTGGCCCGATCAGCTGCTGCCTCAGCCCAGGGTTCTAAAAGCATCTGCACAGTGGGTACCACAGGGCCCTCCTCTCCTTCCGGGTGCCCAGTGCTCTGCTGGGACAGACCCCTGTGCTTGGCACAGCTGGGGGACACATGGTGCTGCCAGGTCCGGACACCCCCTCCCTTAACCAAAACCCGTTTCCGAGTCCCCCAGCTCTGTCCTGTGCGAGACCCACACGCCAGGCGAGGGTTTGCGAGCAGCCTGAGAGGTGGCCTCCTCCTTCCCCTGGGCTGACCCCCGGGGAACAGAAGGGGTCAGTGTTTGTCGCCCGTGCGCAGCCTTTCCCAGCCCCCGATCGAGCGAGGCTGGCCCGGGGGGGGCTGTCGCGCCTCCGTGCCGTGCGGGACGCCCGCTCCCGCAGTCACCGCGGTTCCATCATTGTCTCGGCGTGAGAACATCTGCCGTCCCCCCGCCACCTCCACTCCTCCTGTCTCTTCTGAGAATTCCACGGGTCGCCGTGACCTTCTATTTTCCACATCTCGTGCGGCTCGGCGGGCGCGGCTGTTCCTCTCGCCTTCTCCCTCTCCTGTCCCCCGCTTCTTCTCGCCATCAGCATCTCCAGCGCGTCCACGATCTCGGCTCATCCGCTTATCCAGCGGATATCTTGCTGCCCGTCGCAGCCGCCGTGGGCACAGGACCTCTGCACCTCCTGCCCAGGGGTGGGGGGGCTCCTCCCAGCGCGATTCTGGTGGCTGTGGTCCCTGTTGTTCGTATTTAACACTTTAATTTCTCTGCCCCTTTCATCACGACGCTGTTGCCATCTCTGGCTGGGCTTTGGGGTCCGGCTGTGCCGCTGCTCCCACTGAGGACGGATGGGGTGGTGCCACCACTCGCCACGAAGCCACTGCCGGTGCCAACCCGGTGCAGGGCTGAGTGTGAGGCTGGAGAGAAGGGACTGGCAGCACTCTGCAGCAGAGGGGCTGGAGAACGGGGTTTGTGGGACCTTGCTTGAAGGTCTAGGTGGCCCTGCTGTGGCAGGAGGATTGGACTGGATGGTCTTTTGAGGTCCCTTCCAGTCCCTAATGATTCTATGATGGAGGAAGGCAGGAGCATCCTCAAGGATCCGGTGTGTCTTGGTCTAGGTGATCCTGCTCTGGCAGAGGGATTGGACTGGATGGTCTTTTGAGGTCCCTTCCAGTCCCTAATGATTCTATGATGGAGGAAGGCAGGAGCATCCTCAAGGATCCGGTGTGTCTTGGTCTAGGTGATCCTGCTCTGGCAGAGGGATTGGACTGGATGGTCTTTTGAGGTCCCTTCCAGTCCCTAATGTTCTGTGATCTTTGCACGTCTGGGGCTCTTGGGACACGCCTCATCCTTCCCCTCTTCCCTCTCCTCCCACTGACTGATGGTGATGAGGGGAAGAGCCTGTCGTGGTCCATGCTGGGGAGAGGGCAGCCCATGGGGATGCTCCTCTGCCAGGTTGGCTCTGCTGGGGTCAACATCACAGAGCAGGAACCTGTGGGGCTCCTGCCTCCCTCCCCATCACAGCCAGATCCTCCCGCATCCCTCTCCCCGAGTCTGTGCTGGGCAAAGGGAAGGCTCTGGGGCTGCCCTGGAGGAGCCTCGGGCTCCTGGCAAGCTGCAGCCCTGGCAGGTGGGTCAGCCAGGGAGCCGGTGGCAGCACTTTGTCACCAGTGTTTACACTTCTCCTGGCCCAGCGTGCTGCGTTTGGCTCTCCTCCACCGGCGGAAGGGATTAGCTGCTTCATAACATCCAGACAAGATAATCTCTCCAGTTTTGCCTGGAAGAAGTCCCTGACAAAGAGCAGCAGAGCTGCAGCAGCCCCAGCCAGGCGGAGCCGTGGTTGACTTTGCCTTCTCGGGGCTCGCACGGAGTCACAGGGATGGCTGGGACCCAGCCTGGCACGAGCCCCGGCGCCGCCTGAGACTTGGCAGAGCCCTCAAACTGCTCCCGGTGCCTGGTGGAGGGAGGCGAAGAGGGCTTCAGCCTCCAGGCGGTGGCTCCTCTCCGCTCGGTGTCACGGGGCTGTTTCTCCTCCCTGGTGGGATGAGGCACTGGATCTGGATGGGAAGTGGTCGGACACAAAGTCTTCAATGGGTCTTGTGGCCAGTGCATGGAGGTGTCGCTGTGCCCCGACCATTATGTGCCAGCATGGCCAGGAGCCAGCAATGGGCCCTGGTGGCCAGGAAGGCCAGCGGCATCCTGGGGTGGATCAGAATGGGGGTGGTTAGCAGATGGAGAGAGGTTCTTCTCCCCATCGACTCTGCTCTGCTGAGACCACATCTGGAATCTGCTGTCCAGTTGTGGGCCCCTCGGTTCCAGAAGGACACAGAGCTGCTGGAGAGAGCCCAGCACAGAGCCACAGGGATGATGGAGGGAGGGGAGCATCTCCCTGCTGAGGACAGGCTGAGGGAGCTGGGGCTCTGGAGCTGGGAGAAGAGGAGACTGAGGGGTGACCCCATGGATGTTGATCAAGATGTGAAGGGTGGGTGTGAGGAGGATGGAGCCAGGCTCTGCTCAGGGGCACCCAGTGACAGGACAAGGGGCAGTGGGTGT
>VXBP01006763.1:146686-157162 GCA_013400115.1 Rhinopomastus cyanomelas | reverse complement strand
TTTGCAGAAGGATGATCCCGGCAGCTTTGATGTGGAGATGCTCCCTCGCAAAGACGCGGCGCCCCAGAAGCTCTTTATCAGTGTCGGGCGATGAGTCACGGGGCTGCGGCGCGTTGCCGCAGCGGCAGCACCTTGGGAAGGGTGGCAGGTACCGCGACGGCGCCCTGGGGGTCCCGCTTCGCCCCTAATTGCTCACGGAGGGAAAGGACTGACTGCGCTCCTGTTCTTTTTATAGCCCCGAGAACGAGGGAGGGAGGAGGAGGAGGAGGAGGGAGAAAACTGCTCGTGGGCAGTTTTGGGTCCCTGGCTGGTGCCGCACAAAGGCAGCGTCGGCCCCCGAGCCAGCGAGAGGAGGGGAGGCAGCTGCAGAAGAGGAGGCTGAGGGGAGCCCTCATCTCGCTCTGCAACTACCTGAGAGGACTCTGGAGAGATGCTGGTGCTGGGCTCTTCTCACAGGTCATCAGTGACAGGAGCAGAGGGAAGAGCTTCCAGCTCCAACAGGGGAGGGTCAGACTGGACATCAGGGAGAAATTCTTCCTGGAGAGAGTGGTCAGGGACTGGACTGGGCTGCCCAGGGTGGGGGTTGAGTCTCCATCCTTGGATGAGCTTAAAAGACGCTTAGATGTGGTGTTGGGGGATCTGGTTTAGGGGTGACCTTGTAGAATGGGGTTGGTGGTCGGGCTCGATAACCCCAGGGGTCTTTTCCAACCTGAATGATTCTGTGGTTCCGTGGTTCTGATTCTGTCTGCTGCGGGGTGTCTCTGTCCCCCTCCAAGCGCTCCTGAGCCCCTCCTGCCCCTCTCTGTGGCTGTGGGCAGCAGCTGGAGCAGCTCATGATGCTCTCAGTCCCCTGTTGCCCCCTTCACCCATCCACCCCTGTGGATCCCACCTCGGTGCTCACGGGTGGCCCCGCTGGGACCCCCCGGCTGCTGGAGGAGGGTCCCACCGGAGCCTCGGGGATGCTCCCCGGCAGCCCCGCGGGACGCTGCACCCCGACGCGGGGACAGCGGGATGGTTCCCCAGGCGGAGCTGGCGAGCGGGGGAGAAGGGGGCTCGGGGCCCGGATGGCAATCAGGGCTAATTTGTTGATTTGCCATCCGGAATCGTTCGGTGCAGGGTTCTCTCTCCCCCCACTCCACACTCTGCTGCCTGCCGTCGGGGCGGGGGGGCGAGCGTGAGCCCCCCGTCCTCTGCGGAGCCTCCGAGCCGGCTCCTTCTGCCTGATTAAGGGCTGTCAAGATGATTGATGGCTTCTTGCTGCGGAAGGTGAGTCCCTGCGCCGTGACAGCGGGCTCTGACAGCCAGGCGGGGACCAGCCCTCTCCCACACCCTCCTCTTCCCAGCCTGGACCATCCCGCTGCGGGGAGGGCTCTGCTCTGCATCCTGGGGCAGATGAGTCCTGGACGGTCAAAGCCTCTCGGCAGCCCGGGGGCTGCCCCCAGTGCAGCCCCACTGGAGAGGGAGCAGGGAGGAGGAGGAGGAGGAGGTGGTGGGGAAGCAGCTCCTCGGTTAAGGGCATGAGTGGCCCCTCGCAGCAGGGAGAGGGCTCTGCCCATCCTCTGGGTGGGGATGGAGGCTGCTGGTGCAGATGCGAGGGTGATGGGGTTTAGATGAGGTTGGCCAGTGAGCTGGGAGTCCTCGCTCTTCCCCTATGACCACTGCTGGGTGTGGTGGAGCCACTGCTCAGGCATCTTCTGCCCACCCAGGGATGGGATGAGAACCCACGGGGTTGGAAGGGACCCCTGAAGGTCATCCGGTCCAAGCCCCCAACACTGAGCAGGGCCGGCACTCCCCAGCCCTGGTTGCCCAGAGCTCTATCCAGCCTGGAGCCTGGCTTCAGGGTGGTGGCTCCCACGCGATGGGCTGCTCAGCCCCAAGTGCTGGAGCCTCTGTCACCACAACTCTAAACACACACAGAGCTCTGAGATGTGACCTGACCCAGGGCTGGTGTGAGCCCAGCGTCATGATCTGGTGGAGCCAGGTCAGAGCCAGGACCAGTGTCTGTGGTGGAAGCACTTTGGGAAGGGCCACTGGGGCTGCTTTTACCTGAACAACTGTGTCTGACCATCCCAAAGGGAGCTGATGGAACCAAGCCCCATCAGGCTGAGGGATCTCAGCACAGGGAGGACTTCAGGCACCAGAGCTGGCAGGAAGATGGAAGAGCTGAGCTCTGACTCGGGGTCACTGAATCACTTCTGCAGCTCTGCAGGTCCTTCCTGAAGACATTTCACCCCCTTCCTGCTGGAGGGAGCAGGTGTGGAGCATCAGGCTACGGACACGAGCAGAAGACGTGGAGCCCCCCAGGTTAATGCTGGAGTGGAGACCTTCACTGGGGTAAAACCAGTACGTGGAGGGGTCTGGGGGGAAAGGGAATCTGGGGCTTCTAGAGACTCCTGTGGTGTTAGGGAAGGGGCATCTGATCTGGGGGCTGGCATGAACAGGTGGCCCAGGGCTTTTTATTTTTAAAGCCATGAATTTAAAACGTGTTAATTAGGAGGAGCTGGGAGAGACATCAGCACTTCCAGCAGATCATCCACAGGAGCCTCAGACAGGGAAATGAACAGCTGAGAGCAGAAACAGGGCTGGAATCAGGGGGTAGGGTCTGTGCGCTGCTCTCTGCCAGCTGGTCTGGAGCTGGGGGGGGTCCTGCTCTAAGGCCTGAGAAGCAGAGAAATGAGCCAGGACAGAGAATCTGTTTGAATCAGAGACCATCTATGAGACTGTGGTCCTGCTCTGGCAGGGGGATTGGACTGGATGATCTCTGGAGGTCCCTTCCAGTCCCTAATGACTGGATCCAGGGGATCCTGCTCTGGCAGAGAGGGATTGGACTGGATGATCTCTGGAGGTCCCTTCCCATCCCTAATGACTGGATCCAGGGAATTCTGCTGTGGCAGAGGGTGGGTCTGGATGATCTTTCAAGGTCCCTTCCAACCCCTAATGTTCTTTGACTGTGGAATGGGGACCAGAGCTTTGGATGTGGGAATTTCCACCCTATCAGCCACCACTTGCCCTGCTGGACATGGGTGGGGAGAAGCAGTTCAAGCCCAGTTCAACCAGCCTCCTCCACCAACCCGCAAGCCACAGCCCATGAGCATCCCCTGCTCAGCTTCTGCAGTGGAGCTGCAGCCCTGCTGGGCTAGAAAAGCCCCTAAACAGGGGGGAACAAGCTCTTCCCTAAGTCTCTGCAAAGCCCCAGATAATGCAGCGTGGGAGCGAACAGCCGGGATGGAAAATAATTGCCCTCCTGTTTTCCTCCAGCTTTTCTTATCAATGACTTTATCACCTCTGGTTGTATTTTACACCTTATTTAGACTTCACTGTAATCCCAGCTATTCCAGCACTGACACCTCCTTAATACCTTGTCTAACACCTCTGACACCTCTGGCTAATGCCCGGCTCCTTCTGCAGCGCCCAGCAGCTCCAGCCAGGGATGAGAACGAGCTGAGATGGAGTGAGAGGGCAATTATTCGCTGGCCAGGCTGGGTGAGGAACAGCCCGTGAGGAGAAGAGGTGGGGGCCAACCTTCTCGTGGCTACCTGCCCGCATCAGCCTCACAGCCCGGCTGCAGGGGTCCCCTCCCGCTGAGGTGCTGAGTAACTCCTACATACTCCTAGTTTTCTGGTGGGGAGGGGAAGAAATGGGGTGCTGGGGCACCCAGTGGGGTTTGCATTGCTCTGGGAGGGTCTCTGTGGGGTCCAGCAGCTTGTTCTGCAGGTACCCAGGAGGGTCTGGCAGTGAGGGATGGAGTGAAACTCACCTGGACTGTTCCTGTGCCACTGGATCTAGGGGATCCTGCTCTGGCGGGGCATTGGACTGGATGATCTTTCAAGGTCCCTTCCAATCCCTAATGACTGGATCTAGGGGATCCTGCTGTACTGGGGGCATTGGACTGGATGGTCTTTCAAGGTCCCTTCCAGTCCCTAGTGTTCTCTGTGTGTGTGTGATGGCCAACTAGGGCTGCCCAAGCCTTGGTTCCCATGAGGAAAACTTCTGTTCTCCTTCATGTGGTGTCCAACAAGGATGGGTTTCCCTGACAGAAACCATTCAGCAGTGCTTGAAGGTGTCACTGTGCCCCAGTCATCATGTGCTAGGACCGCCAGGAGCCAGCAATGGGCCCTAGTGGCCAAGGAGGCCAGCGGCATCCTGGGGTGGATCACAAGGGGGTTGGATAGAAGATGGAGAGAGGTTCTCCTTCCTCTCTACTCTGCCTTGCTGAGACCACATCTGGAATCTTGTGTCCAGTTGTGGGCCCCTCAGTTCCAGAAGGACTCAGAGCTGCTGGAGAGAGCCCAGAGCAGAGCCACTGGGATGATGGAGGGAGGGGAGCATCTCCCTGCTGAGGAGAGGCTGAGGGAGCTGGGGCTCTGCAGCTGGGAGGAGCCTGAGGGGTGACCCCATGGATGTTGATCAAGATGTGAAGGGTGGGTGTGAGGAGGATGGAGCCAGGCTCTGCTCAGGGGCACCCAGTGACAGGACAAGGGGCAGTGGGTGTGAGCTGGAGCAGAGGAGGTTCCACATCAGTGTGAGAAGGACCTTCTTCATGGTGAGGGTGCCAGAGCCCTGGCAGGGGCTGCCCAGGGGGGTTTTGGAGCCTCCTCTGGAGAGGTTTCAAACCCACCCGGCCGTGTTCCTGTGTGACTGGATCTAGGGGATCCTGCTGTGTTGGGGGGACTGGACTGGCTGATCTTTGGAGGTCCCTTCCAATCCCTCATGTTCTGTGGTTCTCCCGGCCGAACCCCCATGGCTGCATCACCTGGAACTAACTCCCCCTACACCAACCCCATCTCCGAAGAAGCCGGGGCTGTGGCAGCTTTATTATAAGTTTATTACATGCTAATTCAAGCAAATAAATTTGCTCCAGCTGCGGAGCGAAGGAGATTAATAACCTCGGCGATCACTTGGCCGCTTTGATGAGCTTCTCGAGCAGAGCCCTTGTATTTAGGAAGAGCAACTAGATGAGTCAAAAGAAGCCCCCTTTAATTAGTAGTGACACCGTGCAAACCGCTTCCTACGAGCAGAATGCCAACTGCTTGGCTCCCTGACCCTATTACTGAAATAAACACTCCCCATTAGCGCGGCACCGCTGGGCTCGTCAACGCGTCCTGGCGGCTGCCTGGGTGGTGGGATGGGGGTCCCTGCGGTGGCAGCAGCTCGGCTGCATCACTGAGTCACAGGGCATCAGGGATTGGAAGGGACTTCCAAAGATCAGCCAGTCCAGTCCCCCCACCACAGCAGGATCCCCTAGATCCAGTCATTAGGGATGGGAAGGGACCTCAGGAGATCATCCAGTCCAGTCCCCCACCCCAGCAGGGTCTCCCAGACCTGGTCACACAGGAACATGTCCAGGTGGGTTTTAGACACTGGGGCACCTCAGTGTTAAAGGTGCAGCAGCTCCTGCACAGGGCGTGGAGAGACACTTTGATGTGGTGAGCAGAGATGGGGCCAGTGCTCACCCCTTCCTCTCCCCAGGGTGACTGATACTGGTTTTTGTCCTGTGAGACCTTTAGATCTGTGTTTTCCTCCCAGTGCTCAGGGCTGGACCTCCTGGTTCTCTGCATCAGCACTTGGTTGCTCGTGGTTTATCTTCTCCTGGGTGTGGATAGAGGACTGCAGGGGAGGGATGTTCTTGCTCCTGGGCTGCTCCAAGTAGTTGTTGCCATCCTGTCTGCTGCAACCCAGGGCTGTTGTGCTCCTGCTGTTTCACCTCAGGGTGCTGGAGCAGGACACCGGGTGATGTTCCTGCTGTGTCAGGGGGCATTGGACTCGATGACCTTTCAAGGTCCCTTCCAATCCCTGATGCTCTGTGATGCAGTCACCATCCCTGGGGGTGTTTAAGAGAGAGGAGGGTGTTTGCGTTGGGGGACAGGGTTTAGCGGTGATGATAGGGCTGGGAAAAGGTCGGACTTGATGGTCTTGAAGGCCTCCTCCAGCCAAAAGTCTTCTATGGTTCTGTGACTGGGGGACTGGACTGGATGTTCTGCCCCTTCCAGTCCCTAAAGTTCTGTGAATGTTCTGACGGGGGTTTTTCTGCCCCTTCACACAGTTAAACCACAGAAGAAGGGTCACAATAAAATACTCCAGACATCAAGAAGGCAGAGATAACCACCAGAGACACTTCCTAGCACAAAGAGTTTAACCCAGGAGGTTTGTTCAGCAGCAGAGAGGGGCATCTCCTGCTCCCCTGGGGATGCAGCCCCTCGGATGGGCTGGTGGGGGGTTGGGGGATGTGCCAGCTTATTCGGTGACAAATGAAGCCCTTGGGCTGGTTCTGGGTCGGTCTGGCCACCTCCTCGTAGTGCTGGGGGCTGGCTGCTTCCATCAGGGAGCTGGTCGAGGGTTGCTCCAGATGTGGAGGGGAGCAGCTCCCGCAGACCCACCAGGGAGCTGGTCCCACATGGAGGACAACCCCGTCCCCACAGCTTTGGGTAGGAATCGTGTGGTTTTGCTCGTTCCACGCGGTTGTTTGCGACCCGGGGGCTGGGTGCGGGAGGGCTCCGAGGGCACCTCCAGCCTTCTCGCGGCGGGGCTCGTCCCCTGCGCCGCCTCCTGCGCCCTTCAGCCGCAGCTGCTGCCCTTGAGCCTGACGGATGGAGGCAGCAGCTGCGACGAAGCGCAGAGGACACGGAGCACCGATCCGCATCACCAGTTGCTTCCCTTCATTCTCTCCGATCCCCTTTTCCCCACCGGCTCAGCCGCCGCAGGGATGCTCTGAGCCGGGGGGTGTCGCTGCGTGGGGAGGGGCCCCCAGGCCCTGCAGCAGTCTGGGGGGGCGGGGGGGGGGTCCAGCTGCTCTTTGAAGAAGCAGTGATAGGAAAAGTGTCCGGGGGAGGCCGTGGAAATGCTCAGGGCCGGGAGCCCCTCTGCTCTGGGGACGCGATGAGGGGGTTGGGGTTGTTCAGCCTGAGGAGGAGAAGGCTCTGGGGGGACCTGACAGCGACCTTCCAACCCCTGAAAGGGGCTGGGGAGGGCTGTTCCCAAGGGCAGGGAACGATAGGACGAGGGGTGATGGTTTGAAGCTGCAAAAGGGCAGCGTGAGGCTGGACAGGAGGAAAAAGTTGTTGAATCTGAGGGTGGGGGATCCCTGGAACCGGCTTCGCAGAGAGGTTGTGGAATCCCCATCCCTGGAGCCATTCAAGGTCAGGCTGGCTGGGGCTGTTGGCAACCTGATCTGGTGAGTGCTGGCCCTGCTCGGTGTCGGGGGGGCTGGACTGGATGTCCTTTGGGGGTACCAACACACTCTGTGACTCTAGGATTCGAGATCCTCTCCCCCCAGTCCCCATCCTGTCCCCAGCACCACTTCTACCCTGAGCAGCCCGAGCGGAGCCGAGAGCCAAACGCAGCCGGGGCTGGAGCTCAGCATCACGTCGGCTCTCTCCTCTCCCCCCGGTTCCCCGGGGTGTGTGGGTGCCCCCCCAGGCCGGGGGTCGTCAGTGGGGGGGTCGAGTGGGGCCGCAGGAGCGAATCCTTTCGCTGCGCCGTCGACTCAATTATTTTTGCCTCTTGATTCTTCCAGGCGCCGCCGCTGATTGCTGATGGCAGAGCAGGGCTCTGCTCCTTCGCCTGCCGCCCCCTGCTCCTGCCTGTCCCTGCTGAGCTGGGGACGGGGGGAGGATGTGAAAGGCACCTCTGGATGGGGGTGAGCTGGGGGAGGACCCGCTGCGGGGCTGGGGTGCAGCAAAGGGTTACAGCTCCTGGCGGCACTGACCTTCCTCTGCGCGACCTCCTCTAGTCCCTGCAGCTGGGACGGTCCCTGCGCTGCCCGGCGCCGATCGATGGGGCCAGCGTGGCTGGGAGCGGGAGGCTGCATGCGCCCGCAGTCACGACTATCAATATTGACAGCTTTGCCGCCTGTCCTCGGGGCCAGCTCCTGCTCTCCTTAGTAATGCCCCGGTGGCCACCGTGCCCCAGACCCCGCGGCGCTGCTGGGGAGGCCACTGGCAGCCCAATCTCGGTGCCCAGCAAGGGGTGCTGAGCCCAGCCCTGGGTTCTCCATCTCTGGAGACGTTTGAAACCCACCTGGGTATGTTCCTGTGTGACTGGATCTAGTGGATCCTGCTGTGGCAGGGGGGACTAGATGATCTTTTGAGGTCACTTCCAATCCCTAATGTTCTGGGGTTCTGTGATCCTGCTGGGGTGCTCCATCCTGCTGGGGTGCTCTATCCTTCTGGGATGCTCCTCTGCCTTCAGCATCACAGCTGGGCACCCTGCCCCCGGGTGGTGTCACCCAGGCTGGGATTGCTGGAAGCCCAAAGCTCCATTCAAGCTCTTTTGAGCTTAGAGAGGAATTCCCCAACCCATTAAGGTGCTGAAAGAAGTGGGAGGAAGCCCTTAGGATCTGTGAGTGAAAGGGGCTGAGGAGGAACAAGCTGCTGCCCTGCTGCAGGCCTAACAGACCTAAACAGCCTGGAGCTGGGGATGGAACTACTGTAACCCACAGCCAAGCTGTTTGGGGTCTTCTCCTCCCTTCCTGCTCTGGGACACGGTTGGGATGGGAGAAGGGAGGGAACAACAACAACACAAGGGATTTGACAGCAGAGGGTGGAAGCAGAGGGATGGATTCGCTGGCTCTGTGGCCCCAGGTCCCACCATGATGCCCAAGCCCAGCGGGTGGGAGAGCTGTGGGGTCCCTGAGCCTCCCAGCACCGACCAGAAACCCCGGGGCAGCTCCACCCGCGCTCGGTGGCTGCAGCCCCTAAGTGGTGGTTGGTGGCTGCACCCATCCCTCTGTGGCTGCTCGAGCTGGGGGTCACTGGGTTCAGTCTTGGCTGCTGCTTTTAGTCAGGAATCATCAGTGAGGGGGGGCGGTGCTCGGGCTCCTCTCGGCTGCTTCCTGGGTGAGAGACACTCGATGGGTCACAGCGATTAGCACCCGCTGCTGAGGCCAAGGCTGGACCCAGCATCTCCTCTGCCAGCTCTGCAGAACCATAGGATTATCCTGGCTGGAAAGGAGCTCTAGGATCAAGCCCAGCCCTCATCCCAGCATCTCCCTAATCCCAGACCATGGCCTCAAGAGATCCAGCTACTCAGTTTGTAAACACCTCCAGGGATGGGGACTCCACCACCTCCCTGGGCAGCCTGTTCCAGTGCCCAACCACTCTGCAGAGAACTTCTTCCTAAAATCCAACCTAAACCTCCCCTGATGCAACTTGAGGCCATTTCCTCTTGTCCCATCATTAGTGATTTGGGAGAAGAGACCAGCACCAGCCTGGCTACAACCTCCTTTGAGGTAGCTATAGAGAGCAAGAAGGTCTCCTCTCAGCCTCTTCTTCTGAAGAAGCCCTCACCTGAAGCCGTGCTACTGCCATCATCAGCATCTCTATCAGCATCATCACCAGTATCTCCAGCAGCACCACAGCTGGTCCTGCAGGAACAGCAGCAGGGGATGGGGGTGGCACTGGAGCATCCCTAGCCCTGACCCCATCATGGGTTGGTTCCTGGTGGCCATAAGGCCAAGCTGGGTGTGGGCTCTGCACTACCCTGGGCTAAAGCAGCCTCGAGGACTCAGCTCTTCGTCTTTACTTCTGAGTTCTTTGTCCACTCTGCAGATAAGAAATCCCGGAGTGACGGCGCCCAGCCTGTGGGACCCGGTGCTGCCACTGGTGCAGCTGCTGCCGTGGGGGCAGCTAGCAGGGAGCCCAGCCTTCAGCTGCTGCAGGGATGGAGTGAAGGACCAGTGCCCTTTGCAGGCAGCCGACGGGAGATGAGCGGCTGCCTCTGCCCTCACAGGCGCTCGTCATCGCCTGATGGCCAACCGCGACCCCAGCGTGGAGTCGGGGTCATGCGTGTTGTGCTGTGTAAGATAAATGACCCTGGAATGGGGGAAAAGGGGTGCGTTTGGGGTGACTTCCAATAGGGTTCCTGTAGAGTTCTAATAGGGTTTCTATTGAGTTCTAATAAGTTTCTAATAGAAACTTATTAGAAACCCAGTAGGGTTTCTGTAGAGTTCTAGTAGGGTTTCTATAGAGTTCTGGTAGGGTTTCCGTAG
Organism: Rhinopomastus cyanomelas; assembly: GCA_013400115.1. Classification (NCBI taxonomy): domain Eukaryota; kingdom Metazoa; phylum Chordata; class Aves; order Bucerotiformes; family Rhinopomastidae; genus Rhinopomastus; species Rhinopomastus cyanomelas. The sequence goes on along the minus strand of VXBP01006763.1, from coordinate 147,177 downwards.
AGTTGCAGTAGGGTTTCTATTGAGTTCTAATAAGTTTCTAATAGAGTTCCAGTAGGGTTTCTGTAGAGCTCTGGTAGGGTTTCTGTAGAGTTCTAGTAGGGTTTCTGTAGAGTTCTAGTAGGGTTTCTATAGAGTTCTGGTAGGGTTTCCGTAGAGTTGCAGTAGGGTTTCTATTGAGTTCTAATAAGTTTCTAATAGAGTTCCAGTAGGGTTTCTGTAGAGCTCTGGTAGGGTTTCTGTAGAGTTCTAGTAGGGTTTCTGTAGAGTTCTAGTAGGGTTTCTATAGAGTTCTGGTAGGGTTTCCGTAGAGTTGCAGTAGGGTTTCTATTGAGTTCTAATAAGTTTCTAATAGAGTTCCAGTAGGGTTTCTGTAGAGCTCTGGTAGGGTTTCTGTAGAGTTCTAGTAGGGTTTCTGTAGAGTTCTAGTAGGGTTTCTATAGAGTTCTGGTAGGGTTTCCGTAGAGTTGCAGTAGGGTTTCTATTGAGTTCTA
>VXBP01006763.1:119481-140817 GCA_013400115.1 Rhinopomastus cyanomelas | reverse complement strand
CCGAACCCTTAAAAAATAGCGAGAGAGCTCCTGACCCACAGCAGCTAAAAAACAAGCCCGAGGAGAGCTCCGTCTCCACGCTACAGCGATGGATGTCCTTATTGCCACCGGCCGCCGTCGGCCGCGGAGTTTGCTGCCCTGGCTACCCAGAGCGAAAAAATGACCTCCAAAAAAAATAATCATCTCCTTCGTCGGTCTCGTCCCCGAAGAGAGGAGCCCGTCTCCACTACAGCCAAAGAGTCAGCAATGTGCAAACTGGCCGGCTCACAGTGCAAGGGTGGGGTGTGACACCTCCTTTGTGGTTTTTCATTTGTTGCTTTTTAATTTATTTTTTAAATTCTGTTTATAATAAATTAAAAAAAACAACAAACCCGACCCAACAAACCGAAACAACCAAACAATTAAAGTCGCTTCTGTTGTTGCTTCTCCTAGGGCGAAACTTGCAGCACTGAGGTATTTCCATCCCCTCTGCCCCCCAAAGAAAAACCCAACCTGAAGGAAAAGGGCAAAAGGGAAAAAAAAAAAGGGGGGGGAAAAGGAGGGGGAAAATAAGAAAAAAGAAAAGAAAACCGAAAAAGAGAAAAGAAAAAAGAAAAGAAACAAAAAAGAAAAAGAGAAAAGAAACAAGAAAAAAGAAACAAGAAAAAAGAAAATAAAAAAGTAAAAAGGAAAAAGGGAAAAGAAACAAAAAAGAAAAAACAAAGAAAAATAAAAAAGAAAAACAAAGAGAAAAGTAAACACAAAGAATAAAGGAAAGAAAAAACAAAGAAAAAAGAGAAAGGAAAAAAAAGAAAAAAGAGAAGGAAAAAGAAAATTTAGAAAATGTTGAGAATTAAAAGAAAAATGTAAAAGGAAAAGTCAAATTAAAAAATCTTAAATGAAAAGTCAAAGCAAAAACTTTTAAAGGAAAACTCAAAGAAAAAAGTTAAAGGAAAATTGAAAGAAAAATGTTAGGAAAGTTAAAAGAAAAATGTAAAAAGGAAATTAAAAGAAAAATGTAAAGAAAAAGTTTTTAAAAATTACAAGAGGAAAAATGACAAAGGTAAAAACAAATTAAGAGAAAGAATGTTGAAAAGAGAGAAATGAAAAAAGAAAAATGTAAAAAGAATTCAAAGAAAAAAAATTTTAAAATGAAAACTACAAGAAAAAAATTCAAAAAATTAAAAAGAAAAAAAATTTCGAAATTTCAAAACCAAAACTTGACAAAAAGAAGAATAGTTTTTTAAAACAAAGTTAAATCGAAGCGAATTTCGTAGGTGGTTCTCCTGGAAGGCAGGGGGATCACAAAGGCGACTGCCCCTGGGCGAGCGCGGCTCTGCCCGCGGCCACAGGGATCCCGGGGTCTGGCTGCCAGCAGTGATCGCAACGGAAGTCAACAAACAAACAAAAACGGGGGGAAAAACAAAGAAGAAAATTTATAAAAGGAAGAAACGAAAAGAAAATTAAAAAGAAAAAAATGGCAAAAAAATTTCGAAAAGGAGAAAAAAAGGAAGAAGAGACGAGGTGCCCTCCCCGCGCCTGGCCGTGTGCTCTGAACCGTCAGTGTGCTCAGCAGAAAAACCCTGGCTTCCCTTGCCCGCGGCCTGGTTGCCCGAGCCGGGAGGACCCGCGGGGTCGCCTTGTCCGCATCCGCGGAGCAGCCCCGCGATGGCCGTCGGCGGCCGCGATGCTGCCCCGAGGGCTCCCGGCAGCTCCCGGCGCCGTGACGCAGCCAGCTCCGGCTCCGGGGGCAAAGAGGCTCCAAGATCTCAATTTAAAAAATCTTCCCCCCCCCTTTTTTTTTCCCTTTAGATTTTCTTCTGTTTTTCCTTTTCTCTTTTATTTTTCTTTTCAAAACCGCCCTGGGCTGCCCCCGTCACAAAAACATCTCTGAGTTTGCTCAATCGCTTCTACGTAGTCAACGGACTCCTCGAGTTTACAGCGCTTTGTTGTTATCGATTATTAATAACTAGCCATCAACCGATTAATAATTTAATTAATTAATAATTTAATTAATTAGTTTTATTAATGACCTTTTTTTTTTTTTTGGTGTCTTTTTCCCGTTTCACTGTTTCCTCACGAAAACCAAACCAGACCGACCCAAAGGTCGGGAAAGGAAAGGGTTAAAAGCACTTGGAGGCCAAACGCGCCTTATTGCCCGCAAAGAGAGAGAGAGAGAGAGAAGAAGAAGACGGGGTGCGCCGCCGCCGCCGCCAACGGACAGGAGGGCTACAAGAGGAACCCGCCCCGTGGCCACCCCCTATGGCTTTGCGCCCTGCAGCCGCCCCGTGGAGCGGACTCGCTGGAGGGAGGGTGCGGGCGGGGAAGGACTGGAAGCCCCGCGGAGGATGGGAACGGTCGGGGCTGCGGTTGGGCTCTCGCCAGCGACACGACGACCATGACCTACGAGACCGGCCGGAGACGATGGAGGAGACGGGGCGGTTGGGAGAGAGGGAGGGGCAGAGGAAGGGTGGGGTTGCTGGGGAGAGGGGGAACCCATCGAGGAAATAAAACGAAGCAGAAATGGGTTTTATATACAGATTTTAAAAGCTGTTTGTAGGGTTTGTTTATAGTACAGCAGGTTCATGAGATGATGAGAGAGAGAGAGGTTGGTTTTTTTTTTCCTTCTTCTTTTGTTTTTTCTCTTTTTTTTTGTTGGGTTTGTTTTTGTTGTTTTAGCCGCCGTGGGTTTTTTTCGTTTGTTTTGTTTTGTTTTGTTTCCTTTTGAACCACCTCAGTCCGTCGAGGGCCACCTCTGAGTTTAGAGTTGGGTTTGAGTTACTGGTGGATGATGGTAGTAGTGCTCAAAAGTCTGAGGAGATCGCCCCACGCGTGGGGCCGCTCAGAAACTTCGCCCCGTCTTGCCTGGACACCCAGAGAGACTCTGTGGGAGGAGACAGAGAATTAATTGGGGTTAACGAAGGGAGGGGAACGTCGTCCTGATGAGGAGAGGCTGAGGGAGCTGGGTCTGTTGAGCTTGGAGAAAAGGAGGCTGAGGGGTGACCCCATGGATGTTGATCAAGATGTGAAGAGTGGGTGTGAGGAGGATGGAGCCAGGCTCAGGGGCACTCAATGACAGGACAAGGGGCACTGGGTGTCAACTGGAACCAAGGAGGTTCCAGATCAATGTGAGAAGGACCTTCTTCCCGGTGAGGGTGCCAGAGCCCTGGAAGGGGCTGCCCAGGGTGGGTTGTGAAGTCTCCTGCTCTGGAGATGTTTCAAACCTGCCTGGACATGTCCCTGTGTGACTGGATCTAGGGGATCCTGCTGTGGTGGGAGGACTGGACCAGATGGTCTTTCAAGGTCCCTTCCTAATGGTCTGTGGTTCTATAAGAGGGATTTTTAAGCACAAAACCAACCCCCTGGCAGTGCTCTGCTCCTGGCACTGTCACCACGGGGTTGGGTTGGCTCTTCTCCCAGGCAACCAGCACCAGGATGAGAGGGCAGAGCCTGAAGGTGCCAGGGGAGGGTTGAGTTGGATGTTGGGAAGCCCTTCCTCAGGGAAAGGGGGATCAGAGCCTGGACTGGGCTGCCTGGGGCTACGGTGGGGTCGCCAGCCCTGGAGCTGTTGAAGGCCAACCTGGCTGTGGCCCTGAGTGCCCCGGTCTGGCCACTGGGGTGACGTTAGGTCCTGGGCTGGGCTGGCTGATCTCCAGCCTGACCCTAAAAGCTCTAGAGCTGCCCTGAAGGAGATCACTTCTCCACCTTTCCTGAGGGACGCTCGTTCGCTAGGCTGACGGCGCCGAACGCCGGCCAAAACGACAGCAAGACGAACTCAAAAATAATTAAGGCCAATTAAACAACCAAACATTTAATCAAGGGGCGCCCAGTTCAAAGGGCAGGAAACTGGCAGCAGCCCCGGGCCGGTCGCTCAGGTTGCATCTCCCAGCTCCACCTGCTTAGGTCCCACTTCTCTTTTCATTTAAAACCTTGGTAACTGCTCTACAGCTCCTCATCCTCGTCACCGTGCGGCCGGTGGGAGCAGCCAGCCCAGCTCTTAATTAACCAAGAGTGACGGCTCCTCTGCGACAAAGCGCCGGGGATCGGCTATTTATAGCCCCCGTTCACGGGCAGCGGATCCCACCGGGATGCTCTGTCTGAGGTGTTTAGCTCCTGCCTGAAGGGGATGGTTCAGCTCCTATCTGAAGGGGATGGTTCAGCTCCCATTTGAACGGGACATGGTTTAGCTCTTGTTTGAAGGAGATGGTTCAGCTCCCCTTTGAAGGTGAGACGGTTCAGCTCCCACTTGAAGGGGAGATGGTTTAGCTCCTATCTGAAGGGGAGATGGTTCAGCTCCCATCTGAAGGAGATGGTCGAGCTCCCACTCAAAGGGGCCAGTTTAGCTCCCGCTCCGCCTCCCAGTTTCCAACCCGCGCGACCGCTCTGAGGACCGCGCGTCACGGAGAGGAGATGACTGAGAACCAAAAGAGGCTGAGGAAAGGCGAAACGAAGGCAAAGAAAAAGAAAGCACCGGCTCGACTCAAGAGGTCAAACGAGGGGAGACGGGAGCGCAGCACAGAGGAGAAATGGTAGTAGCCCGCAGTACCTCCACGTGAGATGGCCACCAACCATGAGTAACGTTTCAATGGTATCCATTTGTAAAAGCCGTGGCAATCAAGGGGCCCTAAAATTGCACAATCGTTAAGGTCATCAGTGCTCGAGACATCGGGAACAAGGGGATCATTCACTTTGGCAGGGAGTTACCGACAAGGACCGGGAGGGACTGTGTTGCCAGCATGAACAGGGTATTCCCCGAGAGCTGTGCCGCTCACCAGCTGCGCTCAAGCCCTACCGGGACCTTTCCAAGAGCCATCGTCTTCTCACTCCCCCCCTACTTTGCAAAAATCAACTTTTATTGGGGTTTTTGTTTTGTTCCCCACTTCTTTTTTATTTTTCGAATCAGGGTTAGTAACTGGGAGGGTGTTAAATCAACAACACGAATAAAGCTGCGGGAGTCTTCGCAGTTACTGGGGGGGTGAAGAGGCTGCCGGTCTCTGCGAGCCAGAGGCAACATCAAGCCCCCGGAGCCAGTGCAGACAAACCCCGGCTCCCGGGATCGGAGCCGCTGTCCCGTCAGGTCACTTAAGACCGGGGTGTTGCTGAAAGCCAGAGCTTCCCAGAACGAACCGGTCGCGAGTCTTGAGGTGAAAAATGGAAGGAAGAGGTGTTGCCCAAGGCGAGAGCCGGCGGTTCGAGCCGGCGTCGCTCTCAGAGCGGCCACGGGCTGTGCTTGGCACCGGGGCTGATCTGAAGGGATGGTGAGGTCCCCACGTGACCAGGACTGGGGTGGGGACGGAGCTCAAACGGAGGTAGGACGGGGTGGGGTTTTTTTGGGGGTACTTTTTGGTTCCATTTGAGGAGCTTTGTCTGCACTGGACTCCTGCTCCCCCGGTTTGGGCAGAGCGAAGGGGCTGCGGGGACCCTCTGTACTGGCCACGTTTACGGTACAAGAGGGGAGAGAGGAGAGAGCCCAGTGTCTTCCTACAAAACCCACTTGAGTTGCAGCGTCGGGAGACTGGCAGCCACCACAGAGTCCGGCCCCATTCATGCTAACACACAGGCATCGCGGCACAGGGAGCCCCGGCACGCAGCGCTGCCAGGGGACCTCCAGCCCCCACCGGCATTAGCCACAGCGCAGAGCCCACACAGCTGCAAGGGCCTTCCTGGAGACCTGATGGCAAGTGGCTTGCTGCACCCTGCAGGTTCTGGGGTCCCTTAGTAGTGTTGGAGGTGACCACGGAGGGTGGCCAACGCCAGCCATCACCCCCACAGGTTCTATGGAGATGCTGCGGTGACAGGGATGGGAGAAGGGGAGTGGGACACCCCACAGAACAGCCCCGGGGTCCTACTGGCCAAATTCCTGAGCTGCTTTTTGCCTGGTCAGGCGGGAGCAGGGACTGGTGTGTTGTCTGGTGATGGGGGCATCAGCTGGAATGGGCTGGTGTAGGACCATAAAGCCCCCATAGGTAAGTGGGACTGTAAAACCCCCAGATTACTGGGATCACAAAGCCCCTATAAGTAAATGGGACCATAAGACCCACCCAGCTAAGTGGGATCACACAGCCCCTATAGGTAGGTGGGACCCTAAAGCCCACTCAGCTAAGTGGGATCACAAAGCCCCTGTAGGTAAGTAGGATCCTACAGCCCACTCAGATAAGTGGGATCACACAGCCCCTATAGGTAGGTGGGACCCTAAAACCCACTCAGCTAAGTGGGATCACAAAGCCCCTGTAGGTAAGTGGGACCCTATAGCCCACTCAGATAAGTGGGACCCTAAAACCCACTATAGGTAAGTGGGATCACAAAGCCCCTACAGGTAAGTGGGACCCTAAAGCCCACTCAGCTAAGTGGGCCCTCTGCATCCCATGCCAGGGAAGCATCTCCTCTCGAACCGCATCAGGTCTGGGCTGCAAAAGGCACCCGTTGACCGCTTCCAGCCCAGCTGGCAACCTGGAGCCTCACCGGCCGCTCTGGCATCCGGCAGAGCCCCAGCAGGTGACGCAGCAAGCCGCCGCCACGTCGGTCGTCAGGTCGTAACCACCCAGACCCCACCATGAACCCCCCACCCCCACCAAAGCCTCCCCTCTCCTTCCCCGCGCTGCCGCGGCGGTACTTACGGCGATGCCGTGGCCGAAGCCAGAGCCCGGCTGGGGGCTGGCGGCGCTTATGTAGTTACCGACGCCGGAGTCCTGGCTGGCCGTGCCGTAGAGATCCGCGACGGGCCCTGGGCTGTTGGCCCCGGGGAAGCCTCCGGGTCGGGCTGGGTTGGAGCCTGCCGGGGAAGCGGGTGCGCCAAAATTCGGTTGAGCACTGTAGCTATTCAAGACTGGTGTGCAGAGAATAAAGCTGGGTATGAGGGCGGACGCCGGGCATGCACCGTTAATTACAACAAAGCCAAACACCAGAATAAACAGCCTGGGCCCAACTTCTAACACTTAACCAAGGCCATGCGATAAAGGAGAGCAAGTACTGGAAGAAGAGTCAGCCCATACTACTACGAAGCTTCAGAGCTCCAAAAAAAGAAGAAGATAATGGAGATATAGAGGTAACTTCAAAAAAAGAAAAACAAAGAACAGAATCAAAACGAGGAAAACCAACCAAAAAAGGAAAAAAAAAAAACCAACCCAAAACAATTAATTAATTAATCAATCGATCGATCGATCACAACTGTCGTTTTGTTCTTTAGCCGAAAGGAAGAACCAAAAGGAAAAGTTCCAAAAGGAAACGGAAACAAACGAACCGAAAGAAACAAACGGAAGAGAACGATCATTCAACACAACTACTGCGACCAGAGACTGGAGGTGCTCGTGTTCACCAAGTCATCACGAAAATGTAAGAGGTGTCTTTCAACATCTGACTCGATGCTCATGCAGTAGTAAACAAGTTCTCTAGGTCTGGGCACGCCGAGACAGCATTCACATCCCATGCAAACTACAAAGGAACTAGGCTGAGACTACACATTGTGGTCAGATTGATATCAAAACGTCGACAGCAAGGACTTCAACCGTGTCTCTAGGAGGACTCGGGGACGTGGAGGAGAGTTCGAGGAGGGTTGAGGGGATATTCCAGGAGGTTTGGGGGGAATTCCAGGAGGTTTGGGGGGAATTCCAGGAGGTTTGGGGGGAATTTGAGGAGAATTTGAGGAGAATTCGAGAAGAATTGAGGGGAATTTGAGGAGACTTGAAGGGAATTCAAGGAGATCTGAGGAGAATTTGAGGAGACTTGAGGACAATTTGAGGAGAATTGAGAATTCTACAAAAATATTGAGGAGAATTTGAGGAAAATTGAAGCAGATTCTAGGAAAATTGAGGGGGATTCTAGGAAAATTGAGGTGAACTCTAGGAAAATTGGGAATGCTAGGAACATTGAGGAGAAGTCTATAAAAATTGAGGGGAGTTGTAGGAAACTTGAGAACTATAGGAAATTTGAGGAGAATTGTAGGAAACTTGAGGAGAATTGTAGGAAACTTGAGGAGAATTTAGAAAACAGAATTGTAGGAAAATTGAGGAGAACTGTAGGAAAATTCAGGAGAATTGTAGGAAAATTCAGGAGAATTCTAGGAGAATTGAGGGGAACTCTGGGAAAATTGAGAATTCGAGGAGAATTAAGGATAATTTGAGGAAAACTGAGAGTTCTATGAATATTGAGTATTTTACGAGAATTGAGAATTCTAGAAAATTGAGGTGACTTCTAGGAAAATTGAGGAGAATTTGAGGAGAATTGAGGGGAATTTGAGGAGAATTAAGGGAACTGTAGGAAAATTGAGGGGAACTTGTAGGAAAATTGAGGCACATTCTGGGAAAATTGAAGCAAAGTCTAGGAAAACTGAGAATTCTACAGAAAATGAGGAGAATTCCATGAAAATTGAGGTGAATTCTATGAAAATTGAGGAGAATTCTATGAAAATGGAGAAATCTATGACAATTGAGGAGAATTCTAGGAAAATGCAGGGGGTTTTTGTTTTTTGAGGGGTTTTTTGGGGGTTCTTTGGTTTCTTTTTTGATCCTTTTGGAAAAACCACAACACAACCCGCCCTTTGAGATGGGGAAACTGCAGAGAGAGTTGACTGGGTCGACTCTTTGGGTCTCGAGTTTAACTGGTGTGGGACGGAACCACGGCTTGGACTCGTTTGGGTCTGGCTTGGTTTTTAACCGAGGAGGGTGTCGTCTGATTCACGCTCTCGTCTCGTTCTCGTGTCCCCTTTCCACCCGGAGAGCGAAGGTGCCGCCTCCGCCTCCGCGGCAAAAAGCTAACCGACCGTGCTCGGGGAGCGGTGGGACGTCAACCAAAATCAAACAAATCAAAGAAAGATCGGGTAAAGAAAGCAAAAAGGAATTGCAGAGGGTGTAGGACAACTCACCTCCTCGTGCAGAAATCAATTTGAAAAGGGTTGGGGAGGGGGTTCTGCCTTTTATCGAATTTTGGTGGGGGGGTTCTTTTTGGAGACAGGAAAGCGATGTAAGTAAGGATGGCACTAAAGAGCAGGTCTCAGGGGGTAAAGCATGTCAGATGGGCTGGCTTCTGGCGTTCTCGCGGTCGCTCTTGGATGTAGGGTTCATGAGGAAGAGAGTTTCGATGCAAAAGGAAAGTCAGCGGACTGGGAGGAGCTGGATATGGAAATGGCTGGCGGGAAGCTGGAGCTACGGCTGGGTGGTACCTGCAGAGCCCCTCGGGAGCGCTCGGAGACTGGTCTGCCCCCACCTCACCGCCGCTGGGACACGCTGGGGGCGGCCAAGGGCTGGTCTCACACACACGCGCGGTGCGGTGACGAGCCCCACAGCCCTCACCGGGACCATCACTACAACCAGACACCCAACCCACAGCAGGTCCCATCACCTCCGCCTCAGGCAGCACCGCTGGGCCACCTCCTCTGCCCTGGCCCCTTGCCCGAGTTGCCCTCCCAGGAGGTTCCCAACTGGTCCAACAAAGCATCCCTGGCCCCTTCGCTGAGTTGCCCTTCTAGGAGGTTCCCAACTAGTCAAACAAAGAACCTCTGACCCCTTCCCTGAGTTGCCCTCCCAGGAGGTTCCTAACTGGTCCAACAAAGCATCCCTGGCCCCTTCGCTGAGTCGCCCTCCCAGGAGGTTCCCGGTTCCCAGCTGGTCCAATGCAGCACCCAGCCGGCAGCTGTGGGCTCTGCAGCAGCAGGGGGACGTCAGCGGGAGCCCGAAGGCAGCGAGTTAAAAGAAATAAGGCAGAGAGAGAGAGTAAACAGAGCCCTGGAACTCCGGGCAAACACGGCGCCTTCTCTTGTTATTAAAGATTAAATGTCACCAGAACAGTCGGCCGTCTCGCTCGCGGAGAGGAACACCCAGCTGGGCTGCTCCAAAGCCCTCTGCTGCCATCAGCCAGCCCTGTCCCCACTGCTTCTCCTCCTGCTCTGCAAACAGGATGCGAGTCCTGCTGCTCAGCCCCCGGGGGGAGAACCCTGCTCTGGGCCCATGGGAGGGTCTCGTCAGTGAAAGCCTCCTGCAGACCGCCCACCCATCGCATCTCCACGTCTCGGGTGCCCATGGGATTGACAGATGCAGTCGGCATCGTCAAGCCACAAGTGGCAAGGACACCAGGGCATGGGCTGTGGCAAAGAGCAGAGCAAGTGGAGATGCCCTGATCCACCCCCTGCCCAACATCATCACAGAATCCCAGACCATTAGGGATTGGAAGGGACCTCCAAAGATCATCGAGTCCAGTCCCCCTGCCAGAGCAGGACCACCTAGACCAAGTCAACACCCCTGAGCTCCCAGAGTCTGCAGGAGGCTGAGGAGCCTCCAAACCCCTCACTGAATGGTTCCCTCAGGCACAGTGAGCTCCTAAACATCCGCCTCACTCCAGGAGCTGCAGATGAGCTCTCCCAGAGACAGCAAAGGCACCTTGGATGGCTTCCCCGACACACAGAACCCCAAGTGTTCTGCTAGGAAATACCTGGGAACACTCTTTGTTTGACCCCCAACCTGGAGTCATCTGAGGCTATAGTGGAGAAGGGGAAAAGCCACCCAGAAAAATCCTCCAGACACTGGGAGCTGCTGAGTCCTCAAAGCAAATGTCAGCCTCTGTGGAGACTCCAGCACTTCTGACAACGGTCCCTCCGTCAGCTCAGGCATGGGGGAGGCAGATGCCAGCGGCTGCAGGGAGCAGCAGGAAACACAGAGCTCGAGGACTGATGCCCTGCAAGCTGGGAGGAACCCAACGCCTTCCCCTGGCCACCAACACCCTGTGCTGACTGCTGGATTTCCTCTCGGAGAAGGGGCTGAGATCACAGAAGCACAGAACATTAGAGATTGGAAGGGACCTCATAAGATCAGCCAGTCCAATCCCCCCACCACAGCAGGATCACCTAGATCCGGTTGCACAGGAACATCTCCAGGTGGGTTTTAAATGTCTCCAGAGAAGGAGACTCCACAACACCCCTGGGCAGCCCCTGCCGGGGCTCTGGTACCCCCACCATGAAGAAGGTCCTTCTCACACTGATGTGGAACCTCCTCTGCTCCAGCTCACACCCACTGCCCCTTGTCCTGTCACTGGGTGCCCCTGAGCAGAGCCTGGCTCCATCCTCCTGACACCCACCCTTCACATCTTGATCAACATCCATGGGGTCACCCCTCAGGCTCCTCTTTCCCAGCTCCAGAGCCCCAGCTCCCTCAGCCTCTCCTCAGCAGGGAGATGCTCCCCTCCCTCCATCATCCCTGTGGCTCTGCACTGGGCTCTCTCCAGCAGCTCTGGGTCCTCCTGGAACTGAAGAGCCCAGAACTATCACCAGAAACACACTTTGCCCTTGATGGAGCCACATGGGGCTGCCCAAGCTCCTTCCCATTCACGTTCCTGCACCCCACTAGACAAAACTGTGGGTCACACCAGGACCTGACAGCTGCAGATATGTGTTGGTCACACCTGTGCTCCCACAGACCCATGTAATGACACCCTGCAAGGCTCTGGAGGGGACCCCATCGCTGGTCATCTCCAGCAGTTCTACCCTCCAAGGTCCTTCTGGTGATGGAGCCCTGGAAGAGGCTGCCCAGGGAGGGTTGTGGGGTCTCCTTCTCTGGAGACATTTCAAACCCACCTGGAGATGTTCTTGTGTGACTGGAACTAGGGGATCCTGCTGTGGTAGGAGGACTGGACTGGATGATCTTTGGAGGTCCCTTCCAGGCTCCTGGTCCCCGTGGTGGCTTCTCTGTGCCAAGAAGCTTCTTGACAACCTTGGCGCTCTTGGCCGCCGGTGCCGCCGATCAGGCCGACACGTGCTCGAGAGCAGCAGGAGGTTTCAAGCAGAACCATCATTAAGAAGAAGCTCTTCAAATCAGAGCCATCACCCAGCACCGAGGCTCCGAGCGCTCAACATGAGGCTGTTTTTAACCCTGTCTTGATGAAAAAATCATGCAACATCCTGCAACCACCATCTCCCGGCCCCGAGCACTGCACGATGTAGAATCATCATAGAATCATCAGGGATTGGAAGTGACCCCAAAAGATCACCCAGTCCAATCCCCCTGCCACAGCAGGATCACCCAGACCAAGTCATACAGTCAGGCTGGGGACCACAGGATCATCCAGTTCCAAGTCCCCCACCACTGAACGCTGCTGGGGAGAGAACCGGGCAGGGAGATGCGGTCCGGGGAGGGGAGTGAGCAGACACCCCAGCCCCACCGGGTGCCTCTGCCCTGCAGCCCAGGGTGGGCTCAGCAGAGCTGCAAAGCAGCAGCCCAAGCACCCAGCCTACACCACGGCTGGTCTGGGGTGAGGGGACATCGAACAGGAGTCCCTTGGGATTCACCGCTGGATTTTAAGGGCTTTGCGGGGACCGAGAGGTTCCCACACCAGCCCAGCATCCAGCCGTCGCAGCAGCCCAAGCACACAGGCTGCAGCGGACGCTCCAACGGCCAGCGGTGCAGGGAAGGGATCCCAATGGCCACGTCGCAGCACGTGGGGCCAGCAGACCTGCAGCCGCGGGCCAACCCTCAGTTCCACTTGCCAATCTGCCATCATTAGCGCCGAGAGCCCTGCGAGAGTCATTAGCCACCGCTGCCGCTGCACAGAAGCCCGGCCAGGGCTAATGCTCTGTGGCTGGCGGCTGAAGCTGATGGGAGCCCATCCCTGGCTTCTCAGAGACACTGACCGCCCGGACGTGACCTCCCCGAGGCTGGATGCACAAACGCACGCCGGTCCAGAAGGTAGACGTCGGCGCTGCCGGTGCCCCGCTGCCCACGGAGGCTGCAGCGGTGCCCGGGCACAGTGCTGGGAACTAAACGCTCGCATTCAGGCTTCTGGGGGCTCCCTCCCTACACCAGTGGCCGCCTGCAGCTCCAGCAAGCCCCGCAGCTTGTGGTCAGAGGCATCGCTGCCCACACGCAGCTACGGTTGGCACAGCCCAGCCGCAGCAGATCGATGCTCCGGCTTGGAACGTCCTGGGAATAACGAGCTGGAAACACACAGCTTCTGGGGAGACCCAGGCCAACAGCCCCCGCAGAGCTCAGACGGGAAGCGGGGGACACCCCACGAGAACACTCAACGCCGGCGTCACAACCCAGGTGCTATGTAGTGCATCCCCCGGGGAGCTCCCGTGAGGTGCAGCCCCTCACGCCGGCTCCTCCTGAGCAGCCTCGGCGAGCAAACGCCCCCCCGGCAGCAGCCTGCGGCCACCCCTCCGCCTGGGCTACAGAGCTCTCGCTCGTGGCAGCCAGTTCCACCCTGACTCCGGAAAATCACCCCGTGAGCTCCGCGCCTTCCCCGCCGCCCGGAGCGGCTCCGTGATGGGGAGCAGCCCCCGGTTAGCGACCGCGGTTGTCCCTCCCCTGCAGGGGAACAGGAGACAATGAAACAGCTGTCGGGCTCATCAGCAAAACAAGCGGTGATGAGGCCAAGGGACTGGGCGAGCAGCTCTCTGCGGTAACGAGGTGCTATTTGCCCCCTGGCTCCCGCCCGCAGCCTCATCTGCGAGGTCGTTCTGCCTCGACAGCCCCTTCACGCATCCAGCCATCGCAGGGCTAACGCAGGGGTGGGGAGCACTGCCCGGCTCCTGCGAGCNAGCCACATGGGGCTGCCCAAGCTCCTTCCCATTCACGTTCCTGCACCCCACTAGACAAAACTGTGGGTCACACCAGGACCTGACAGCTGCAGATATGTGTTGGTCACACCTGTGCTCCCACAGACCCATGTAATGACACCCTGCAAGGCTCTGGAGGGGACCCCATCGCTGGTCATCTCCAGCAGTTCTACCCTCCAAGGTCCTTCTGGTGATGGAGCCCTGGAAGAGGCTGCCCAGGGAGGGTTGTGGGGTCTCCTTCTCTGGAGACATTTCAAACCCACCTGGAGATGTTCTTGTGTGACTGGAACTAGGGGATCCTGCTGTGGCAGGAGGACTGGACTGGATGATCTTTGGAGGTCCCTTCCAGGCTCCTGGTCCCCGTGGTGGCTTCTCTGTGCCAAGAAGCTTCTTGACAACCTTGGCGCTCTTGGCCGCCGGTGCCGCCGATCAGGCCGACACGTGCTCGAGAGCAGCAGGAGGTTTCAAGCAGAACCATCATTAAGAAGAAGCTCTTCAAATCAGAGCCATCACCCAGCACTGAGGCTCCGAGCGCTCAACATGAGGCTGTTTTTTCCCGTCTCGATGAAAAATTCATGCAACATCCTGCAACCACCATCTCCCGGCCCTGAGCGCTGCACGATGTAGAATCATCATAGAATCATCAGGGATTGGAAGGGACCCCAAAAGATCACCCAGTCCAATCCCCCTGCCACAGCAGGATCACCCAGACCAAGNGCAGCTTGTGGTCAGAGGCATCGCTGCCCACACGCAGCTACGGTTGGCACAGCCCAGCCGCAGCAGATCGATGCTCCGGCTTGGAACGTCCTGGGAATAACGAGCTGGAAACACACAGCTTCTGGGGAGACCCAGGCCAACAGCCCCCGCAGAGCTCAGACGGGAAGCGGGGGACACCCCACGAGAACACTCAACGCCGGCGTCACAACCCAGGTGCTATGTAGTGCATCCCCCGGGGAGCTCCCGTGAGGTGCAGCCCCTCACGCCGGCTCCTCCTGAGCAGCCTCGGCGAGCAAACGCCCCCCCGGCAGCAGCCTGCGGCCACCCCTCCGCCTGGGCTACAGAGCTCTCGCTCGTGGCAGCCAGTTCCACCCTGACTCCGGAAAATCACCCCGTGAGCTCCGCGCCTTCCCCGCCGCCCGGAGCGGCTCCGTGATGGGGAGCAGCCCCCGGTTAGCGACCGCGGTTGTCCCTCCCCTGCAGGGGAACAGGAGACAATGAAACAGCTGTCGGGCTCATCAGCAAAACAAGCGGTGATGAGGCCAAGGGACTGGGCGAGCAGCTCTCTGCGGTAACGAGGTGCTATTTGCCCCCTGGCTCCCGCCCGCAGCCTCATCTGCGAGGTCGTTCTGCCTCGACAGCCCCTTCACGCATCCAGCCATCGCAGGGCTAACGCAGGGGTGGGGAGCACTGCCCGGCTCCTGCGAGCGAGCGGAGCGCGGGGAGGGGGCTGCTGCCAGCACCCAGCCCCGGTGTGGGGCTGGGGACCGCTGCTGAGCCCGCTCCCAGACCCCCACCTCGCCGCAGCCCGAGCTGTCGGGGACCCAGCTGGACGTGTCGGGGTGATAGTGGCAACTGGGATCTCACTGCTCCTGCCACAGCGCAGCACTGGGAGCTCTGCTCCGGCACCAGCCGGCAGCGCCAGCACAAACCCCAGATCACAGCATCACAGAACATCAGGGGCTGAAGGGGACCTCCAAAGATCACCCAGTCCAATCCCCCTGCCACAGCAGGATCCCCTAGATCCAGTCATTAGGGACTGGAAGGGACCTTGAAAGATCACCCAGTCCAGTTCCCCTGTCACAACAGGATCCCCTAGATCTAGTCATACAGGGACATGTCCAGGAGGGTTTTTAATGTCTCCAGAGAAGGAGACTCCACAAACCCCTTGGGCAGCCCCTGCCAGGGCTCTGGCACCCTCACCATGAAGAAGGTCCTTCTCAGACTGATGTGGAACCTCCTCTGCTCCAGCTCACACCCACTGCCCCTTGTCCTGTCATCAGATGCCCCTGAGCAGAGCCTGGCTCCATCCTCCTGACATCTTCCAGTCCATTCCCCTGCCAGAGCAGGGTCACCTAGACTAACGCTGAGCTACTCTAGCTGAGCTGAGAGCAAGAGGTGGGTGGGTTCCCTAGGCCTGGGCAGGCTACAGACGCAGCTGGAGCAGGTGCCCGACAGCCTAACCCTGCTCCTCTCTTGCACCCGCTGCTGCCATTCACTGCAGCTACCACATCTGGCACAGCAGCCACATCTGGGAGCTGGTGGTGCCCCAGAAGCAAAGACACTAAATCAACCCTACTCCAGCCCATTCCTCTCACACCCGCTGCTGCCAGCTACCACATCTGGTGCAGCAGCCACATCTGGGAGCTGGGGATGACCTGGAAGAGAAGGCACTAAATCAACCCTACTCCACCCTGTTCCAATCGCACACCCGCTGCTGCCAGCTACCAACATCTGGCACAGCAGCCACATCTGGGAGCTGGGGGTGCCCCAGAGGAGAAGACACCTAATGGCTCTTTCCCCTGTGGGGCCGAGGCCACACAGGGCTCCTCCGCTCGTCGAAGCTGCGAGGTGGGGGTAGCCGGCTCTTGTCACGGACGGGTCTCCTCTCGAGCGGCTCATCTTTAATCATTATAAAAGCGCAGAAGTTTAATCCATTTTTGATGTGAGCGCTAATAGCTCGGTGTCCTTGAAGTTCAAAGTGGGCTCTGTGCATGTCGCTAATTAGCCGAGCAAGCAGCCATTCAGCTCCCTCTCGTGTTTCTAATTAGATCCTTAACAACAAACAAATGTCGACCTCGCCGCGGCTCTGCTACGTTTCCCTCCATTAGTTAAACAGTTTGGGAGGGATGCGCTGCCCGGCCATCGGCAGCCTGGCGAGCAGGGAGGGCCTCGGGATGGGGCTGTGGAGGTTCCACCTATCTCGTGGGGTTTTCTAGGGGTGCCGAGCTCCCTAGAAAGGAGGTGGCCACTGTAGACCCACCCTGTGCCCACCAGGCCGGCCCCAACGTCCCTCCACAAGCAGTTCAGCAACTACCTTGAGACAGGGAAATAAACCAGAGAGGTAAAGAAACTCCATCCCATTAGGGACACCTTCCTAACAGGGCCTCTCCATCAATTTAATGGTCTTTACTGCTAATTTGGAAGCCACCGTGCTTTAATCTTTGCAAACTCCACATCAAATGCTTGGGACTGTTTTCTCTCACCCATGTTTTTGGGCTCTCCAGGTTTGCACCGGAGCCGTTCCAGCAGCACCTTCACCCACTCCCGTCTCTGCGCCGGAGCATCCCCATCCCACAGCTGGTGCTGCCCACCGGGGAGGGCACCAGCCCCAGTCTCAGCTCCTGGGCAATGCTGGGGGTTCCAGGGGATAGACAGAGAGATCCCAGCACTGGGGAACCGCTGCCGGTGCTTCCCACTCCCAGAGCCGCGGGCGCTCGCTGCTGGGCAGGATGCGACCCCGGCGCCCTGGCGCTGCTCCGTGTCTGCGCACGAAGCTCCACCAGCCGTCACCACCCGCCCAGCTGGCAAAGACGGGCTCGAGCAGGCGATGCCATGCGAGCGCAGCCCTCTCTCCCATCATTGACCCACTGGAAACGAAGGAAGAGCCCAGCCAGGCGCCGCCTGGGCACCGCAGAGCCGCCGCCACCGCTTCTACCCTGGGCAGCCGCATCCGCGTTAATTGTTTACCGCAGCCCGGACAGGTCTTTTATTAATATTAATGAGTCCGAGGGAACAAAAGGCCCCTTTTATTTTTAGCCTCCTTTAATTGCGGAGTAATTACTCATCTACAAAACAAATGAGCCGAACCCCATCGCCATGGCAACGGGAACTCCGGCCTCCCACCGCACAGCATCATCCACTGGCGATCGCTGCTCGTCCTCGCGCTGAATCGCAGCCTTTTGTGCAACAACTGACGGCGCGGGAGGGAAACCAAAACAAAAGAAGGGGCCTTTTGTTGTAACTGAGGTGCCAGAGCAGGGGGGAACTGCCTGGGGGGCTCTAATGGACCTCCACGGGTGGATGGTTGGGTGGATGCTCAGGTGCACTGAGAGGGGTTTTGCAGGTAGGAGAAGAGAAATCTCAAGGGTCATCTACTCCATCATCTACCCCATCATTTACTCCATCATGTACCCTATCATCTACACCATCACCATCTCCATCATCTACCCCATCATTTACCCCATCATCTACTCCATCATGTACCCTATCATCTACACCGTCAACTCCATCAACTCCATCATCTACCCCCATCATTTACTCCATCATGTACCCTATCATCTACGCCATCGTCAACTCCATCATCTACCCCATCAGCTACTCCATCATTTACCCAATCGAATACCCCATCATCCACTCCATCATCTACCCCAATCATTTACCCTATCATCCACCACATCTACTCCATTATCTACCCCAATCATTTATCCAATCATCTACTCCATCATCCACTGCATCATCTACCCCATCATTTATCCAGTCATCTACCCCATCATCTACCCCATCATCCACTGCATCATCTACTCCATCATCAACACCATTATCCACTCCATCATCTACTCCAGGGGCAGTGATGCCTCTCAACCAGACTTGGTTGCTCAAGACCTCATCCAAGCTGGCCTCGAACACCTCCAAGGAAGGGGCAGCCACAGCCTCTCCGGGCAATCAATCCCAGAGTCTCTGCAGCCTGGCACTGAAGAACTTCTTCCTCAGATGTAGTTTGAGCCTCCTCTCCTTCCGTTTCCAACCATTTCCTCCTGTCCTACCACTGGATCCCTCTGGGAATCGCTCCTCTGCAGCCTTCCTGGAGGTTCCCTTCAGGTTACTCGGAGGCAGCTCTAAGGTCCCCCTGGAGCCTTCTCTTCCCTGGGCTGAACAACGGCCCCGCCCTTGGTCCATCGGCCTGCCCGCAGCGAGAGGCTGCTGCGCGGTGGCCGCTTGCCGCGTGTCAAGAGCAGCAGCCGGGGTGCCGGGCCGAGCTCTGACGAGGAGTGTTTGCCCATCGAGCGTAATTCCCCTGATTGGCAAGAGCACTAAAAGTTAGCCGCTAAACTCGTTAAGGATTAACTTCGCCCGCACTCGAGGCCGCACTCCAGAGGTGGCCGCTAATTGCGCTGGAGATGATTTATCAAGTGGCCAAGAGCTCCTATTATAAAACTATTGATTCGAGCCGATGCCTCAGCTGCGGTAGAGCTCAGCCGGCAGCCCTGGGGATGGGCGGCTGCTGGGGTCAGAGACTCACAGAACATTAGGGGTTGGAAGGGACCGTGAAAGATCATCCAGTCCAATCCCCCTGCCAGAGCAGGGTCTCCTAGATCCAGTCATTAGGGATTGGAAGGGACCTCCAACGATCATCCAGTCCAGTCCCCCTGCCAGAGCAGGGTCTCCTAGATCCAGTCATTAGGGATTGGAAGGGACCTCCAAAGATCACCCAGTCCAACCCCCTTGCCAGAGCAGGGTCTCCTAGATCCAGTCACACTGGGACACCAAACTGTTTCACCTCGATGGAACTGTCTGCCTGACACCATCGGAGGCTCTGACCTCGCAGATCAGGAGGTGGCATCTGCCAGTCAGATACGAGAGACCGTGCTCCTGCTCCTTCTGGAAAGGACCTGCCTGTTCCCAGCCGGGACCAGCACCTGAAGCACAACAGCAGTGACTCCCCTTCCATTAACATTTCTCTCAAATAATCACAGACTCATGGGAAGGACCTCTAAGATCATCAGATCCAACCTTCAAACCAACACCTCCGTGGCCACCAGACCCTGTCCCACAGTGCCACCTCCACTGGCCTTCTGAACTCCTGCAAGGACAGGGACTCCACCACCTCCCTGGGCAGCCTGTTCCTGTGGATTCAGACAGAAGCCACCCATCATGCTCCCCAGAATCATAGAGTCATTCCAGTTGGAATCAGCGAGTCCAACCATCAACCCTACTCTACAAGGTCACCCCCAAAACAGATCCTCCAGCACCACATCTAGGTGACTTTTAAACTCATCCAGGGATGGAGACTCAACCACCACCCTGGGCAGCCCAGTCCAGTCCCTGACCACTCTCTCCAGGAAGAATTTCTTCCTGATGGCCAGTCTAACTCTCCCCTGTTGGAGCTGGAAGCCCTTCCCCCTGCTTCTGTCACTAATGACCTGTGAGAAGAGCCCAGCACCAGCACCTCTCCAGTGTCCTCTCAGGTAGTTGCAGAGAGCAATGAGGTCTCCCTTCAGCCTCCTCTTCCTCAGACTAACTAGCCCCAACTCTCTCCACCTCTCCTCATCAGATTGACTCTCCAGGCCCTTCCCCAGCTTCGTTGCCCTCCTCCGCCCTCGCTCCAGCCCCTTGATGTCTCCTGAAGTGCCCCAAAACTGGACCCAGTTCTCTAGATTTAGCCTCCCCAGTGCTGAGCACAGAGGATGAGGAATTCCCAGTAACGAAGCCAAACCCACCCACACACCTGCAGAGAGCCCTCAAAACCCACTGGAGGGGTCCCCCAGACCTTGGGCAGCTCCCTGACGCAGAGCCTGGCTGCTACTTGTGTCGAACCCCCCATGTCTGTGGGACACGCAGCCCCGCACAGAGCAGGGTCCCTCCCCGCAGCGGCTGCCTCTGCCAGGAGGAGCAGCTCACGATACGACCTGACACAGCCGGTGATTTCCCGAGGCACCATCCGCCAGGCTCTGCCGCACGATCACCGGCGGTCGAGATCACACAGTAACCCCAAGTTGTATTAGGGGTCATGGGGTAGCGGGGTTCTAAGGGGGTGATATAAGGGCAACCTCCTGTTCTATTAGTGTTAGTGGGGTTCTAAGGGGGTGATATAGGGGTAACCCCATGTTCTATTAGGGGTAATGGGGTTCTAAGAGGGTGATACAGGGGTAACCCCATGTTCTGTTAGGGGTAATGGGGTTCTAAGGGGGTGATATAGGGGTAATCCCTTGTTCTATTAGGGGTAGTGGGGTTCTAAAGGGTAATATAGGGGTAACCCCATGTTCCAGTAATAGGGTTCTAAAGGGGTACCATAGGGTTAACCCCATGTTCTATTAGGGATAGTGGGGTTCTAAAGGGGTACTATAGGGGTAACCCCATGTTCTATTAGGGGTAATGGGGTTTGAAAGGGGTAACATAGGGGTAACCCCATGTTCTATTAGGAATAATGGGGTTCAAAAGGGGTAACATTGGGGTAACCCCATGTTCTATTAGGAATAATGGGGTTTGAAAGGGGTAACATAGGGGTAACCCCATGTTCTATTAGGGACAGGGAGCAGCTCCAAACCCTCCATCAGACCCCAAAGCCCACTCTGGGTGTTTATTTTCTGCACTAAGGGCACTGCAGCTGCCTCGCCTCTCGCTAGGGGAGCAGGAGGAGGCTCCAGCTCAGGGCTAGCAGGCAGGAGGGAAGGTGAGACCAGCCATACAGAGCTTGGCTGGCCACACAGAGGTCAGTTGGCCACACAGAGCCCGACTGGCCATACACAACTCAACTGACCACACAGAGCCCGAGCGGCCGCACAGAGCCTTTTCCCGACTCCCAGCAGGATCCTACAAACTACACAAACTAAACCCCCCCATCTCAGGACCTCAACCCCCATCTGCTCCAGCAGCTTCACCCGGGGAAGAGCCCCCAGAGTCAGTCCCAGGACCGGGGCCAGGAGAAGCACAGACAGAGGTGACGCCCTGGCCTCCCGCTCCTCACGCCAGCCTCTGTGGCACCTTTGACCATCCCCTCAGACCACCCCGTTCATGGCCTCACAAGCCCGAAGACCTCCGACCTGCCACCACCCGCCCGATGCCTCAGGACGGGGAGGGGGAAGCCGCTCCAGCCCCCC
>VXBP01006763.1:106143-118630 GCA_013400115.1 Rhinopomastus cyanomelas | reverse complement strand
ATATAGCTGGCAAGTGTAAAGCCCAGTAAGGGGTTGGCGGGGCGCAGGGCTCAAAGGCAGCACCGGGGTTGGGGGGGGACTGGCGCCCAGAATCCAGATGTGCCAGGGGTGGGGGGGTGGTGGTGGTGGTGGGATGGAGGGTCGGCGGGAGCGGCTCCGGGCACCGACTCTGCGCCGCCCCGGGGAGGCTCTCGCCCGGGATGAGCACGAGCAGCAGGGGTACAGGTGGCCATATGGGTCTGGCCTCCAGCCCTCAGCTGGTGGCAACGGGTTGGGAAGCCCGGGGGGGAATCTCAGCCTCGGCGATAGAGGGGGGGAAGAGGAAGGAATAAAAACCCCTCTCCTGGCAGGTTTTCCTGGTCTCGCTTCTCCCGACCCCGTCCCATGGCGGATGCAGATAGCGATGCGACCCTCCCTGGCCCCGTGGCTGTGCCTTCACGTGAGCATGGGGTCCCGCACGGCGGGCACGTGGGGTGGAGGCTACAGAAGCGTGGTGCTGAGAGTGAAGTTGTCGGGAGGAGCTGGCAGCAGGTTTTCGTTCCCCCTGCGGCTCCCGCAAGAGAATGGACGAGGCTGTTGGACTCAGCTCGTGGGTCAGACGTGGCCAAAGCCCAGGGACCTTGGCTAGCCGTGCTGGGGCTGGGCAGGAATTCACTGGTGGCCTGGAGCACCAGCAGGGGGAGGGTTAGGGTGGTCCCTGTCTGCTGGCTGTAGGGCAGAGATGCTCTGGCACATTCAGCAGGGTGACCTGGTGGCTGGTCCTCATGCTGCCACGTGAAAAGATGGGGTGAGGGCAGGGGAATGCAGGCAGCGCAGAACTGGGGCCAAAGGGGCAGGAACCCCCTTGGTGGGCTCCTGTCGCTGGCCACAGACAGAAGGTCTCCTAACAGCCTGGTGGGCTCCTTTCACTGGCCACAGACAGAAGGTCTCCTAACAGCCCAGTGGGATCCTTTCACTGGCCACAGATAGGAAGGTCTCCTAACAGCCTGGTGGGCTCCTTTCACTGGTCACAGACAGAAGGTCTCCTAACAGCCCAGTGGGATCCTTTCACTGGCCACAGATAGGAAGGTCTCCTAACTAGAGGAGAAACTGAGGCAGGCGGTGGCCACGCTCCGTAGCCAAAGAGCTGTGGCTCCCTGGGAACATCAGGGCACGGACCCGAAGGAGACAGGAGGTGGGTCCCATGAGTGGGCACCAGGAGTCGGGATGAGCTGTGGGACTGCAGAGTCTGGCAGTGACACCGGGGAGGTGGGAAGAGCCACAGGACGGGGCTGGGGGGCAGAGAAGGGTCAACTGGGAGTGAGCTGGTGGGGCTGGAGCACTGGGGAAGGGGCAGCAGTGCTGAGGACATCCCCAGGGAAAACTCAACTGGGAAGAGCAAAAAAAGCCCTAACCCTTTTTTGAGGGGCAGCCCCTGCAGCACAAGGTCCTGCCTCCTCCACAGCTCCTGATGACAATTCACTACCACAGCAGGATGGAAGTGGAGAAACCCAGGATGTCCCTGGCTGGGGATGGAGATGACCCTTCCCTTGTCCCTACAGCAGCCACCGGGTCAGGCCGGTGACAAACCCACCTTCCTCCTTGAGATCTTGGGGTTGGGGAGGAGAAAGGAGCAGGTGAGGTTTGGGGCTCCATTTATGGGGAGGGGAAAAGTAGGGGGGCAGGTTTGACGTTCCATATGAGGGGAAGGGCAAAGGAGTGGAGGAGGATTGGGGTTCCATGTGAGGGGAAGGGCAAAGGAGTGGAGGAGGTTTGAGGTTCCATGTGAGGAGAAGGGCAAAGGAGTGGAGGAGGATTGGGGTTCCATGTGAGGAGAAGGGCAAAGGAGTGGAGGAGGATTGGGGTTCAGTTAGAGGGGAAGGGGAAAGGTGGGGGGGAGGTTTGAGGTTCCATGTGAGGGGAAGGGGAAAGGAGTGGAGGAGGTTTGAGGTTCCACGTGAGGGGAAGGGGAAAGCAGAGGGGGAGGTCTGGGGTTCCATTTGGGGGGGCTTTTGTTTGCCAGTTCAGTGTGCACAGGCAATTTGGGGGCTCTGAAAGCCGTTTCCCAACCCCATACTGCTCTTTAAACTTGCCAGCAAGGGTGCTGTTAATTTAGGGTTAGGTTTCGTTTCGTATTTGCAAGTTCAAATCAACGGAAGGAAAGGAAAGGGAAAAGGGAACCGAAAGCAAAAGAAACCCGACAAACCAAAGCGATTAGAAAGAAAATCAATAAAGAATCAAACCAAAACCAAAACCAAACCAGCAACCAACCAAGGGAAAAACCAAACCAACCAAAGCAGGGAACCCAAGGAAATCAACGGAAGGAGAAACCAACGGAAAAGCAATTAAAAGACAAAGGGTTTTTGTTCAGGCACAGAATCGATCAAGGCTCAAGTTCAGTTGTAAATGGGCACCGAAAGCACTCGGGATTAAAAAAAGAATCAAAACCAAGTCAGCATCAATCAATCAATCAATCAATCATCAACCATCGGTCAGCATCATCATCATCATCATCATCATCATCAAGGGAAGCAACGTTAATGCAGCCAAACCCTCGGTGCCTCGATAAGGGAGGGGGGGACTCACCAGGTCTGTTTGCTCGTAAAACAAAACCTGAAGGGCAGAACGTGAGGAAGAGGCAGAAACAATGAAGGCTGTTTCCCTGCAGTCGGAGGCAAAACCCACAGCTCTTCCCACTTTGGTGGCTTTTGGGGCTGGGTTTGTTTTAATCCCCCTCTCTATGACGGGACAGGCAGCGGGGGAGACGGGGAGGTGCCCCCTGCAGCCAGGCTGGCGGGTCACCCCGCCGGTGCTTCTCCGCGAGGGTTGGGAACCGGGACAGGAATCCTTTGTAGCCTGCAAGCAGTGCCAGTTTGCATGGAACGGAGTTCTCCTGGTGTCTTTCTCGGGGCGCGCCCGGCCCGGCGCCCTTCGTCCCTCTCGCCGGCGGCGGTTTGGTTGGGTCTTTTCGGGAAGCGCTGGCCGGCGCCGCCGGAAAAGCCGCGAGAAACCTCCCGGGTCAGAACGGTGCCAGGAGCGAGCTGGGAGCTGCTGCCGAGCGCCGCGTCCCCCTCCGCCCCGGCGGCACCAGCGGGGCCCCGGCAGCAGCTCCGTGCCGGCTTCGCTCGGCCGTGCTGAACCCTTCAGGTGGCTCGCGTGCCGGGCGAATTTGGAGCCCACGGTCGGAACCGCGGCCGCTCGTTCGTTGGTTGATTGATTTCCCTCGAGGGGAAGACAAAAGCAAGGAGTTTTCCTAAGGGTGGGAAGAAAAGCCTTGATGTCCCTCATGGGAGCTGCGCGGGGGGTGAAGCCGCTGAGCTGCCTGGTGGCGGCTGCCTGGCGCGGGCAGAGGTCACCCAGAGGTGCCGGCCGTGGCGCAGGAGGTGAGAGGCGGCTCCGGGCACAGCGGGAGCACCCGGGGCTGCCTCCACCCTCCTGCCCCAACCCCTCACCAGCAGCTTTCCATGAGAAACAAGAGCTTTTTTCTCAAAACCACAAATGAATTTGTTTGGGGGGAGGTGGGGGGTCCTCTCTAACCTCAAACTGAAACCAACTGAACAAAGAAACCAACAGAATAAAGGAATAAAACAAAGGAAAAGCAGAAGATCTACCCTGGCTGGGGCAGGCGGCTCTCGCGCCAACCTCCTGCAAGGTTGCTCCAGCCCCCGCTGGCCTCTGCTTGGAAGTCTGGGTTTGGTTTGGGGTTGGCTACTGACTTCTCGCTATCGTTACGGATTGGCTTTTAAATTCTCGTCTGGTTTCAGGTTCCCCAGGACAAGCGTGAGGGAACACCAGAGAAAGGATGGAGAGCTGCAGCCACACAGAAAACCGACAGAGCTTTTACCTGACCCTGCACTCTGAGGGTTTGCTCTTCCACGGGCCCCCCTACCTGATCCTCTTGCTGCCGCCACGGCCGCCGCTGCTACTGGTCCATAAGCCGCTGCCGGGAAACCTGCCCGTGGAGAAAAGGAGAAGGGTCAAGACAGGAACCGGCGAGGACAGCTACCGCTCCGGCTCTCCACGGCAGCAGAAAGGAGGCAAGCCCTCTCCAGGTGGCCACCACGGTGGCCCAGTTCCCCTGGCTGAGGAGCTGAGGCACAGCTGGGGCAGAGCCCGCAGCGCTGGGCGGGCATCCCCATCCTCTCACAGGGCTGGGTGACCCCAGCAGCCAACGAGGGGACCCTTCTCTCGGCGTAGCCACAGACCCCGTGGGACTGGTCCTCGCGGCAGGACCCCAGAGGTGTTGGGATCAAGCGAGCAGAACAGTCGCTGGGATGCAGTTGGAAACAGGGAGAGAGAGGAGAAAAGCTCTTGAAAAGCAAAACAGCTGCGGATCAAGAAGCCCCAAGACACAGACTCTGCCGCGAGGGGACCCAGCCCTTCCAGAGGAGCAGAAGGCTGCCAGCACCTCTGCAGACTTGGTTCTTTACTTGATGACTACAGCCAGAGCTGCCGCCGGCTCTGCCTCGAACCAGCGGGATTTGAAGGGGGCAGCAGCCAGGTCCAGGGGATCTGCAAGAAACCCAACCCCTTGTGCTGCTGAATCTGGGGGGCTCCTGGTGGCCAGCAGGCAGGAGAACCCCCAGGGGTTATCACCACCACAGGACCTGCCGCTGGAGGAGGCTCCAGGACTTTGATCAGAGCTGCTTTGCGGTGCTGCAGGACCACAGAAAACTGAGCTGAGGCAAGAGGAGAAGAGAAGAGCAGGACCCAGAGACCTGGGCAGCGGACTACAAGCCCTGCTGGGGCTGCCATCTGAGCTACTGATCATCTACCACGGGCACAGGAGCAGAGCAGGACTAGGCTACGTGGAGCATCAATGAAAACCAGACGTACTTGCATTTACACATGGGAATAGGGCTGCTGGGGGGAAACAAACAGGACAGGTCAGTGGATGCACAGCCACGGGCTCCCCGTGAGCAGAGCCCCTGCAGCAGATCCTGGTGCCATCGGTGATGAGAACCTCTTTGGGTTTGTCATGTGGGAGAAGCACCTCCAGACCCAGGGGGATGTTGTCAGCAATAACCCAAGAGCTTCATTCCCTCCTGCTGGGGATGGAGCCATCAGCCCTGGCTGGGACCCCCAGCACACACTTAGGTGGGATATATTGGAGGGAGGAGACCTTGGTGTCAGAATCAAACCGGCCTCCCAACAGCAGGCAAAGGCTCTGCGGGACTAGCGCTGAGGCTCTGGGGCTTCATTTGCCTACAGAGCCGAGTCCAGGCCAAGCCTGAGCCCTCCTGCTGTGGGTCCAGAGGGAGCAGAGCTGCCCCCATCCCTAGCACCTCCTGCTCCACTCCCTGCCCACCACACCACACACCCCAAGAGCAGCGTCCTCAAGCTTCCCAGGGCACGTCCAGGACCAGCTGGCCACTAGCTCTCATCTGGAGGCTCCTTAAGCCATCCCTAGCACCTCCTGCTCTGCTCCCTGTCCACCACACACCCCAAGAGCAGTGTCCTCAGGGTTCCCAGGGTGCATCCGGGACCAGCTGGCCACTAGCTCTCATCTGGAGGCTCCCTAAACCATCCCAAAGGGATCAGAGGCGCCATGGATTTTCCAAGGGAGAAAGCACCTCTGCCAACCCCAATCAACTCAGCAGGCACCCCCCTGCTCTAGTTGCTCTTGTTCAGCTGCCACGGGGACACTCAGGGTCCGTTTGAAACGCAGGACAAGAAGTTTTTCCAGGCACAAGAGGGATGGAACAACAAGGGTGGAGAAGGGGCTCCGCAGAGAGCCCGAACAAAGGATCCCCTGTCGTGTCCCAGCGGGCAGATGTGTGAAAAATTAATCCCCTGCCCCCAAAGGAACCTTTTATCCCTCTCCTCAGATAAAAGCATCAGCGTGATGCTCCAGACAGCTCCGGGGCGTCGGGCTGCTGCGCTGCGCCCGGGCAGGGCTGATGATGGAAGGGATTCATGTGACCAGCACCCCTCTGCTCACCAAGAGGGACCCTGAATCAACCCAACGCACCCCAAGCCATCAGTGCCCGGGGAGCTGAGGCCCTCTCTCCACTCCCCTCAGCCTGTTGGTGCAGAGGGGTGTCCCAGCACTGCCCTGCCTTTCCTGCCCTACTTGAGGGGTGCTCTGCTCCCAGCAGCCTGATGCTGCCCCCATGTCCCAAAGGAGGCACAAAGGACTCAAGACAGACACATGCACGTAGCCAGGGGTGCAGCCAGGCTCCCCCTCGTCCTGGTTTCAAGCTCCATCACTAACGTCAGCGGTTCCCTTGTACCCACCCGACAGNTCCAGCTGTGGCCTCACCTCAGCAGGGCAGAGTAGAGGGGGGAGGAGAACCTCTCTCCATCTACTAACCACCCCTTTTCTGATCCACCCCAGGATGCTGTTGGCCTTCTTGGCCACAAGGGCCCACTGTTGGCTCCTGGCCATCCTGCTGGCCACAAAGACCCTCAGGTCCCTTTCTCCTCCACTGCTCCCCAACAGGTCAGTTATTCCCTCCTGTAATTCATGATCTTTTGAGGTCCCTTCCAAACCCTAATGTTCTGTGATTCTGTGTGACACGAGGTCCAGCAGAGACTTGGGCCATCAGGCAGGGATTCAGAACAAGAAGGAACCCCGAGCTGAGACAACTCAAACCATCACCTGACCCCAGTACGAATCCAGCCAGCAAAACCTCCCTCTCCCAGTTCCAGACTGGTCGAGCACCTGCCCCTGCTGCCAGATGAGCAGAACCCACAGCTCAGCCCCACGAACCCACAGCTCGGCCCCACACACTCACGGCGGCTCTCGGGGGATGCGGAGGGAGCTCTGCCCCCTAGACCCAGCCCTGGCTGCTGAGGACCTTCACCCGATCTCCCGTCGGGCACCAACCCCCTCTGTGGGGCGAAGGAGCGGGGCCAGCGCCGTCCCCCTTCTCAAACAGCGTTACCGGCCGCTTTGATCAGCCCCAGCTGTCATCTCCAACGGGCTCTCGCTCGCATGATTCTGCCCATTAGGCAGCGTGATCCTCTTTGTAGGGTCTTTAGGTTTTAAAAGCAGCAGAGGACTCAAACCCATGAAGCAGAGGAGCCCCAGTAGGGTTTTGCAGCGGCAGCAGGCAGGCGGGTCCCGTTTAGGGGGGATGAGCTGGGAAAGCTCCGTCCCAAACCAATCCCTTTATGTTCAAAACCTTCATCTCTCAGGCTGCCTGTCTCCAGCTCCCTCCTCTCCCTTTCCATCAGGAAAGAGGGATGAAAAGAGAAAAACCCCAACACCCTGCTGCCGCTTCAAGCTTCAGCTTCACAGCTGAAGGCTGAGCGCTTCGAGGGGCTTTTCCAACCCGAGTGATTCCAGGATGAATAAACACCCCGAGAAACCAGCTTTGATCTGATCAAACCCTCCAACACCCCACTGCCAGGGTTTGGTAGCAACAAACTCTTTGGGGTTGGGTCTGCAGCACTCCCAGAGCCTGCAGGAAGGGAAGGGGGAGGCAGCCACCAGCCCTGCCCAGAGCATCTCGTGGTTCCCACCAGTGACCCCGGTTCGTCTCTGAAGGAGCGGGACAGCAGCACCAATCCAAAGGGACTGAGTGAGGTGCAAGGGGAGACCTCTGAGCAGACAGGGAATTTCCTCCCTGAGATTTAACCAACTCCAACCACACTGTTTGCATCTCCCAGCCCGCTCAGAGCCCTTGATGATGACGGCCCCATGAAGAGCTTCCTTCGTCTCTATCCGGCTGCGTCAGGGAATCACAGGCTCGCACCCCAGGCTGGTTAAAACCTATTTCAGGGGTCAAGAAACAAGTGACACTCCAGCTCCAGCACATCATGCAGACAGGAACCTCGTTCAGCAGCCCCACTGCCTTAATCCCAGGGGCAGCCCCAGTGCCTTAACACAAAGGGGAGCCCCAGTGTCCTAATCCAAGAGGCAGCCCCAGTACCTTAATCCAAAGAGGCAGCCCCACT
This sequence comes from Rhinopomastus cyanomelas, assembly GCA_013400115.1. Taxonomy (NCBI): domain Eukaryota; kingdom Metazoa; phylum Chordata; class Aves; order Bucerotiformes; family Rhinopomastidae; genus Rhinopomastus; species Rhinopomastus cyanomelas. The sequence goes on along the minus strand of VXBP01006763.1, from coordinate 110,749 downwards.
GCCTTAATCCCAGGGGCAGCCCCAGTGCCTTAACACAAAGGGGAGCCCCAGTGTCCTAATCCAAGAGGCAGCCCCAGTACCTTAATCCAAAGAGGCAGCCCCACTGCCTTAATCCAATGGGCAGCACCAGTGACTTAATCCAAGAGGCAGCCCAAATACCTTAATCCAAGGGGCAGCCCCAGCACCTGAATCCAAGGGGCAGCCCCAGCACCTGAATCCAAGGGGTCACCTCAATGGGCAGCCCCACTGCCTTAACCCAAGGGGCATCCAATCCGCTGGCAAAGACACCATCAGATGCCCAGTGCCAGGCCCGCTGACACGTTTCGCCCCGGCCGCTGTGACGAGTGATGTTACCGCAGACAAGTTCATCTGCTCTGGAAATTCCAGCACAACCATCAAGCCCATTTAACACTTGGCTCTTCCAGTTACGGATGGGGAAACGACCCAGCTCTCAGCTGTTCCCGGCTCTCGGGCCGCGGGAACGATGCACTTCTGCCCAGTTATTACTCTCTGCATCAGTCCCACAAAGCTCCTTTGGTCTCCAAATCATCACCCTGTGTCATTCCCACTGCAAAAACCATTTGGCAGCTCTTCCACTGCACAGGCAACGAGTTTGTTCTGAGCCCCCCCACATTTACTGGAAGTGAAGCAGGAGTTTATTCACTCCTGACCACCAGCTCAGCTCACTGGCCCATCTCTTGCAAAGCTCACCTCCAGTTTAGCACCCAGGCCAGTTCTTTAAGGGGTGGAGGAAATGGGAGGCACCAAAGGAATTCTTATGCCGTTCAACGTTTAAAAACCCCCATTGCCTCTCGGCCAGCATGAGCCCACGGGGCAAAGGGGCTTCAGCTCCGCTCGGGCTCCGGGACCAGCTCCAGACACCGTTTTATCCTCCATGAGAAGAAAAGCTGCTGCCACCTCAGCTGAGCTGGAAGGAACCTTCTGGCTGGGAATTTCTGGGTGCTTGCTGCGTTCATGCCTCCATTTGCTGTCTGCAGCTCCAGCTGCTCCTCACGCCCCTGCGGTGGGAACCTCCTGCCCCTCCACCCGCAAGAGAAGCCCCAACCCTCCATCTCACACCAGGTCCCTTGTTTTTGCTGACACGGGGAGGTGCGGAGGGCTGGCAGCGCAGGTGGTTGCTGCAGATGCCAGAGGCACTCTGTGCCATGCAACGCAGCCACGGGTGCTCTGCAGGGGGACAAACAGGAGCAGGGATGGTCAGTGCAGAGCTCAGCAGCCAGGGGAGGGTTAGACAACGGAGGGAGAAACGTTCCTGCCTCCTTCTGCACATCTCTCCCTGTTAAAAGGCTTCAACCAGCCGAACAGACCATTTACAACAGATTCGGTGTCTCCTCCTCCTGCCCTGCAGCTGCCAGCAATTCCTCCTCCTTTCTGAAGTTCCATCATTCCAAGTCTCACCAGCAGACAAACTCTGCTGCTGCTGAACCTCACACAAGGCTCAGGCTGGCACAGAAGGAGGCTTTCGGGGTCGGCTCAGACACTACTACACTAACTACTCACTCCCTGATGTTAAAGAAACCAGGTGCAGGCAGTACCTCCCCTTTACATCCCCAGGGGAGGCAGCTGGGTGCTCCTGGAGGGCTGCAGCAGCACTGAAGACATCACCCTGGGAACCAGATCCTGGCTGCTGTCACTCACAGAGCTACAGCTAAGTGCTCTGGGGCGTCTGGTTTAGGATCCTTGACCCTGCCAGGCTGCACTGAGCGGGGAAAACTCCCTCTCCTGAGCCCAGAGCATGGCCAGTGCTTCGTACCAGCACACCCTGCCCAAACCATCACCTCTGCATCATGCTGGAGCTCCACACACCCTCCTGTCCGGCCATTCCTGCCGCAGTCCCCCTGAAGAGGGGAGGAACCAAGAGAACCCGCAGGGGCAACGCAACGTGTGGCTCCACAATGTGACTCCGTGTCCTACAGCACTGACAGATGAACTTCACCCCACTCCTTCTCCTGAGAGGCCTCAGGCCTGTCATGATTCTATCAACTTCCACTGCCTCTGGCACCTGAGCCAGGAAACAACCATCAGACCCACCAGGCAAAGCACCACAAGAACTCTGGTCCCAGGGACACCTTCAGCCCAGCACCCATGGCCATCAAAAGGGAAGTCTGGGGCTGCTGTCAGCAAAGAAGATGAATTCAGCTCCAGAGAGTTGGTTTAAATAATAAATAATAATAGTAATATAATAAATAACAACAACCACCACCAAAGCCACCAGTTCAGACTCCGAACTCCTCTGGGGCTGCATCTTCCCAGCAGCAGGCTCTGCAGGAGCAGGACCAGATCTTCCATCGCCATCACTAACCAAGTGTGGACTTCCCTGAGCTCTGGCAGGGTTGTAAAACTCTTTGGCCCTGCCACCTGTCCCCACGTGCGGAGGTTTTCGTTAGCTGGAACCACCACGGGAGCAAACAGACCCTTTGTTAACGGGAAAGGAGACCTTTCCGATCCCGAGCTGAAGGCTTCTGCAGACCTTTGACAGCCACCGTGCACCCAGGCGACGCTGGGCGACAGCTGGGGTGACACAGACCCAGTGACCGGCTCCTTCTCCCACTCCCAGCAGCACAAACATCCCCTGTGTCACAGCAGGGGACTCTGCCACCCGGGGTTCAGGCACCCTGGGTGCTTCCAGCCACCACGGGGCAACCTGGCCAGGAGGTCACTCCTCTCCCCGCCCAGGGGGGTTTGGCCGGGTTTAGCTTTTCCCGTGAGAACTGTGCACAGGCGGCGGCGCTCGCGGGGCCAGGCTGCGGGCGGTGGGTGCTCGGAGCTTTCATTCCATGGCCATTGGTACTGGTTATTTGGGGTGTCCCAGCCGCAGGAGGGGTGCGAACTGCAAAGCTAAGAGAGCAGCAACACAGCACAGCCGGTGTAAACCATTTATTATCGTTTGCTACCTTCGGGTACTATACAGGAAAAAAAAATAACTCCTAAGAAAGGGCTTGGGGAAAAAACCAACCAGGAAATTTAAACAAAAAAAGGAAGAGAAAAAATAGAAAAGAAAAAAATATAGAAATGAAAAATACAGAAGACGAAAAATGCCAATCAGAAAAATAAAAGAAATGAAAAGGAAAAACAGAAAAGGAGAAAAAAACCCCTGAAAACCATAAAAAAGAAGAGAAAAATAAAAGAAAAACAAAAATATAAAAAAGAGAAAACATTTAAAACAAAAGCATAAGAAAAAAAATAAAATAAAAATTAAATAAAATTAGAAAGAAAAATAAAGTAAAAGAAAAATAAAAGAAAAAATAAAGGGCAAAATAAATACAAGGAAAAATAAAGGAAATATAATCAGAAAAACTAAAATGCAACTAAAAAGTATNTATATAGAAAAAATAAAAAAAAGGAAAAAATTCAGAAATAAAAGAAAAAATGAAAGGAAAAAAATGAGTGGAAATAATAGAAGAAAAAATATATAAACCCCCTAAATTAAAACAAAAATAAAAGAAAATCGGAAAAAATAAAGGAAAAAGTAACATTAAAAACATGAAAGAAAAAAATTAAAAAATATAGAGAAGAACTAAAAGAAAAACTCTAGAAGCAAAAAGCAGAGCTGGACTATTTACAAAAAAAAAAAGAGGCGGCAATTCCCAGCAGCCGAGCGGCAGATCCACGCAGACCAGGACAAGTTCACAAAAGCAAAGCCATCCATAGCACGAAAAGCAAAACCAGAGCAGAGCTCCCCACACCGAAGCCGCGGGCAGCCGCGCAGGTTAAAAAACAGAAGCATCGTCGTTAAGGAACCCAAAGCTCCCGCCGGCAGCCAAGGTGCAAAGCCAAACCCCCGCGGGCAAGGAAGCGCCTGTTACGTGGCGACCGTGTAACGGAGCGAGCGGCCGCGTCCCGCTGAGCCCCGGCAGCGGCGGCGCCCACCGTGGCCGAGCGTCGCGGTGCTGCGGGCAGCGTGCGCAGGGGCTTCTCACAAACTCACCGGGCGGCTGGAAACGCTCGAGAAACGCCGCGAGTGTTCTCTGCGCTGAAGTCCTGACCGTGCTTTGGCTGGAAGCAGAGCCAAGGCAAGGGCTGGCCACCGCGGCCACGGGGCCCTGGAGGGCAGATGCAGCTGAAGGACAGCCGGGCAGCTCGTCCCTCTGGCCAGTACTTGAGCGGTTTGGCCACAACTGGAGGGGTTGTTTGGCCAGGATTTGCTTGATTTGGCCAGAACTGGGTGGATGGGGGGGGGGGATGTGTGTCCAGGATTTAAGAGGTTCGGCCAGAATAGAGAGGGGTTGTTTGGCCAGGATTTACTTGATTTGGCCAGAACTCTGGGGGGCTGTCCAGGATTTGAGTGGTTTGGCCACGATCTGCAAGCAGGGAGAAGTGGCTGCAGGGAGGGTTAGTGCTGGGTGCTGGGCAGCTGGAGGAGCGGGGACTGCCGGAGCCCTTGGGTGGCCGCTAGCCATGGCCCTGGCGTGAGGGCTGCACCTCTAAGGGAACCAGAATCATTAGGCCGAGAAGTTTGTGAGAAGCCCCGTCCCCCAAGCCCACCCCGGCGAGTCACATTCCACGCGGGCACCCGTCACAAAGAAACAAAGTAACAACGACACAAAGCAACAAAGAAAGTAACAAAGAAACTCGTCACAAAGCG
>VXBP01006763.1:26105-106101 GCA_013400115.1 Rhinopomastus cyanomelas | reverse complement strand
GGGGGGGGGCAAAAGACAATAACAACAACAAGGAGCGGAATTAAAGTCAAACAATTAACCAAAATCAACAAAACAAAAAGCAAACCCGAAGCAGCGAGGATGTGGAGCCTTGAAAAGCAAATCAAAGAGTCCAGTTCAATCAAACCAGCCAGTTACGAGCAGCAATTGTTTTTCAGTGGATATTGATAGTAAACAGGGACCACCCAGGCTCTGTCTGTCTGTCTCTCTCTCATTAGCACTGTAGTAACCCCCGATTAATTTGTTACACATCTTTAAGAGCTAGTTGATAAAAATTATGTCTGGTGAAACCGGCAAATAGTCTGCAAAGTGAAATGAGAACAGAAATTAATAGAAACAAACTGAAAAGGAGATGAAAAAGTCCCAGAAATCATCACAAAGTAGAAAGAAAAGGGCACAGGAAGGGAGTGACTGTGACTCAAACCAACCTCGAAACGGCTCTGCACTCGGTTGCAAAAGCTTAGGGGTGGGATGAGGAAAAAATCACCTGATAGAAGACAGAGCAGCAGCCAAAGTGATGGGGTTGTGGGAAGTGACATCTGTACCTTCTGGTTTGCTTGGATTACAGCAAACAGCAACTGGACTGAGTTTGAGGAGAGGAGACTTAGGGACTGAGCTCAGAGGAGACTGCAGGGTGACCTCATTAATGTCTATAAATATGTGAAGGGTGGGTGTGAGGAGGATGGAGCCAGGCTCTGCTCGGGGGCACCCAGTGACAGGACAAGGGGCAGAGGGTGTGAGCTGGAGCAGAGGAGGTTCCACATCAATGTGAGAAGGACCTTCTCCCAGTGAGGGTGACAGAACCATGAAAGGGGCTGCCCAGGGGGGTTGTGGAGTCTCCTTCTCTGGAGATGTTTAAAACCCATCTGGACATGTTCCTGTGTGACTTGGTCTACGGGATCCTGCTGTGTTGTGGGAATTAGACTGGATGATCTTTCAGGGTCCCTGCCTAATGTTCTGTGATTCTGTGACTCCCGTGGGCATCAAGTTTATTTGTTTAATACAAATTAAATAAGGAGCAGAAGGTGAGGAAGAGCTGGAATAACAGCATGGACGGTGGTGACTGCCCTCAGCCCAGCACTGCAGTGACCCTATGAGGAACAGCCCCGCACTGGGACAGGGGAACTGGCTTCACATCACAATTGTACTGGGGTTTAAACCACAGAATCACAGAACGAGCTGGGTCCCTGCTCACAGGGCACTCTGCTGGCCTTCTCCAGTGCCCTCAGCGATTCTCCCCTACATCTGAGCAGCAATGTCAGTCCTGTTCTGTGAAGAGCAACAGCTCTGCGCTCTCTCTCCACTTGGGCTCTTCCTAAATCATCAGTGCAACCAGAGGGATGAGAATCACAAAACATTAGGGATTGGAAGAGACCTCAAAAGATCAGCCAGTTCAGAGCAGTGAAACCTCATCTCAACACTTGTCACCTGCTGTCAGGACCCTCCAGCAGCAGCGGGTGCCATGGTAGTGTCACCCTAACCTGCTCCCACTTCCAGATCCAGTAATCCCACAGAATCACAGAACATTAGGGAGTGGAAGGGACCTTGAAAGATCATCCAGTCCAATCCACTTGCCAAAGCAGCATCACCTAGATCCAGTTGCAAATTAACATGGCCAGGTGGGTTCTAAACGTCTCTAGAGAAGGAGACTCCACAATCCCCCTGGGCAGCCCCTGCCAGGGCTCTGGCACCCTCCCTGGGAAGAAGGTCCTTCTCACACTGATGTGGAACCTCCTCCGTTCCAGCTCACACCTGTTGCCCCATATCCTGTCACTAGATGCCCCAGAGCAGAGCCTGGCTCCATCCTCCTGACACCCACCCTTCACATACTTACGGGGTCTGTGCACAGGGATACAGACGTGCACCTGGATGTGTTCTAGTTGGGAGGGTGTTTACACACAGTGAGTGGTTGGTCATCTCCTCCTGTGCAGGTACTGCAGAGCTGAGAGGACGATGAAGCTCTCAGGCAGCACAGCCCAGGATGCTCCTGCACACATGGCTGAGTTACTCATGGGTCTGAGTTATAACTGATCATCATGGGGTAGGTTAAAGCAGCAGATTTCAGATTCCCCTCCACAGGGTCTGCACATCCTCCTCAATCTGACACTCCACTGGCCCCAGGGCCAGAGCCAGAACAGCCCAAGTTCTGGGGGCTCATCTGCACCGACGTTCCCATGGCAGGAGCATATGCCCATCCTTAAATCCTGACCTGCTCCCTCACACCCTGGGCTGTGATCTTGTGGTTCAGGGCTCTTGTTCCCAAACTCCAGCAGTGGGCATCAAGCCCCATGTCCCAGAGATCAGAGCCCCCAGCCTCTCTGAGAAAAACGTCCCGACACCTCCACTGTCGGTTCCAATTGCCAGGAAGGAGTAACTGATCTGCGTGAGTGGAGCAACCACCACAGGCAGAGCTTTAGGGCAGGGAGAGACAACCTCTGAGCAACTCCCCTTCGCTGCCCCAACCCCAAAAGCACAGCAGGTCCCACGGGCAGGTGCCCCCACCCGCTTTTTAGTGGCGACGATGCTCAACCTCTGCCCAGAGACTGACCACAACCCACAAACAGCTGGGAGTCTGCTTTGTGAAAACCTAAATAAAACCCCCTGTGAGGAGGGCTGGGCTGAGATGGTGGCTCTGCTGCCAGCAGACATGTGGCTGTAACTAAAGTCACCCCAGATCTGTCGATTCTCATCTCCTATCCAAGGTGTCTCCCACGCAGCTGCTTTCACACGGCTCAGGGCGCCGCCACGACCTGCTGTGGAAGGATGAGGTGACACGCAAACCCCTCCCAAAGCTGCTCGTGCCAGCCTGCACCCTGCCCAGTGGCTCCGGTGCCACTCACGGGGCAGCTGCTCCACCACCTCCAGCACCCAGGTCACCACCACTGCGGCCGCTCCCAGCCCAGACCCCCTGGCTGCTCCTCACGAGGGGTCGCACGGGTGGGTAAGAAACTGTCGCTGTTTCACTCCCTCCTGAACAGTCATTTTGAAGGGGGTCATCGTCTCGATGAGGTGCTGGGGCATCTGGTTTAGGGGTGAACTTGTAGAGTGGGGCTAACAGTTGGCCTCGATGATCCCAAAGGGCTTTTCCAACCTGAATGCTCCTATGACCCTGCGATATCGATCATCCCTTGGTTTCCCTGCCCACACCTCTGGACTGATTCTCTGTTAATAAATTCATTGAAACTCTGACTCCTTTTCCACAGGTTCTCTCAGTTTGACGGTTAAATCCCCCCCTAACAAACTGGCTCCAGCTTCAGGGCCATAGCACAGCTTCCCAGTAACTGCTTGAATTTCCCATCTTGGGAAACTCATCCCTATTGGGATGAGGGCTGGACTTGATGATCCTGGAGGTCCTTTCCACCCATGAGGGTTCTCTGATTCTATGATCTTAGCTGGGTGGTCTCCAAGAGTGGCACCACCACCCCCGGTCCTTCAACTCCTATTAAAGGGTTAGTGGTTAAATGCATCTGGGTATTTTATAGGCTACGGATGACCCAGTTGTCCCAGTATATCCACTAAAACCACAGCTTCTCCTTCATCCGGTCCCACCTCCAGCTTTATGAAGGTGGGACCAATCCTCAGAGAGCCCCCGAACCCCCATTCTGACTTTACGACCATAAATAACCCATCTTCTCTCTGCACCTCAGGGGACCTCCGAATCGCAGAGCCCTCCCTTTGCGGGCTGGAACTGGACAGAAAACCCCTAAGAGCAGCACCAGCTCCCTTGGTGTCACCAGTCCTGCCAAACCCAGCTGCTCCCAGACCACCGACGCTGGGACACGCTGGCTTCCCACCCAACGCCACAGACCAAGGCTGATGCTGGCAGGTGGAGCCCAGCAGCCCTCGTCATCCTCACCCACCCTAAAGGACCCTCCCACGAGGGTGTTTGTGCAGCCACCCCACGGCAAAGGGGGAACCCAACCGAAGCCAAACCCAACCGTTGACCCGCAGCCGGCAGCTGCTCGTGTGAGACAGCGGAGAGAGGACACGGGGAGGGTGGACTCTCCGCTTGCACCCGTCACAGACACAGACTTACCGCCGCAGAGCCCAGGAGGGGTGTGTGCCTGTGTGTGGGTCTCTGCAGCACACAGAGGAGAAGAGGTGGGGGGAAAAAACACCCCCTCAACGGGAGGGCAGAGCTCTGGACACAACCTCCGTCGCTTGGGGTTGGAGTGGAGTTTGTTTTCAAATAACCAGTACCAATTCCCACGCCAGTGAAAACTGTGTTTCAGATACGGAGCTAGAAATAGCTGCTGCGGGCTAGGAGGGGAAAATAAGATGTAATTGCAAGAAGTGGTATCAGAATGTGTTGGGGAGCGCGATGCTCCCCCTGCGGACTCTGCCTGCCTCAGCTTGCAGCTATGGAGTCCAAGAAAAAGGATAAAAAAAGAGGGGAGAAGGGGTGGGAGACGGGGTGGGGGGTAGAGTGAATCTGCGAACGAAGCGGTACGAACCTGGGAACTGATAGCTGTAGCTTGGGGCAAATCCAGGGTATCCTCGGCCGTACGTCGCGACAAAGTTCGGGTAACCTTGAGGAGAGAAAGAGAAGAGAGAAGAGAGAGAAGTCTGAGGGTTAATAAAGTGTGTGGGGGGGTGTTGATCTGAGACACAAAAAGAGGTGTCTGTGGGATAGGGAGGGATATGGAGGATGGGGAGACCTGAGCCTAGAGAAGGTACTGAACCCCAGCAAGCTCCCAATTCACTCTGCTCGTGGAAAACTGCAGAAAGGCTTCAGGATGAGCTGACTGGAAGCATCCAGAGGTGCCTTACACCCTTCAACCCCCCTGATTCACTCTGCTCATGGAAAACTACGGAAAGGCTTTGTGAGAGGTGACTGGAAGCATCCAGAGGTGCCCAGTGCCCGGCCCTGGCTGCGTTGAGCTGTCACTGTGGTAATTAACATGCACTGGGGCACCCCCAGTCCCAAGGACTGTGCACACTTGTTAGCTGGAAGAGTAAATGCCAAACGTGGAGGCTAAACACATAGCACGGGTTTGCTCTGACATTTGGAGAGCTTGTGCTGAATGTACTTTGCTGCAGAGCTATTGACAGTGGGAGATTAAGGTAGTAGTAGGGCTTTATCCCGGGAGTGTGAAGGACAACAGTTAACACATCAAAGAGTCAGAGGCAGCCACAGCAATGAGACACCCAGTCAAAGAGCTGCTCCTTTTATCCTACAGAAAATAAAATCCAACTAGGAGAGACGGGTCCTGAAGCCACTTTGGAGATGTCTGGGGTCACAGAGTGTTAGGGATTGGAAGGGACCTTGAAAGATCAGCCAGTCCAATCTCCCCCTGCCACAGCAGGATCCCCTAGACCCAGTCACACAGGAACATGCCCAGGCAGGTTTTAAACGTCTCCAGAGAAGGAGACTCCACAATATCCCTGGGCAGCCCCTGCCAGGGCTCTGGCACCCTCACTGGGAAGAAGGTCCTTCTCACACTGATGTGGAATCTCCTCTGCTCCAGCTCACACCCACTGCCCCTTGTCCTAGCATTAGATGTCCCTGAGCAGAGCCTGGCTCCATCCTCCTGACATCCAACCCTTCACATATTTATCAGCATTAATGAGGTCACCCCTCAGTCTCCTCTTCTCCCAGCTCCAGAGCCCCAGCTCCCTCAGCCTCTCCTCAGCAGGGAGATGCTCCCCTCCCTCCATCACCCCTGTGGCTCTGCTCTGGGCTCTCTTCAGCAGCTCTGTGTCCTTCTGGAGCTGAGGGGCCCACAACTGGACAAAAGATTCCAGCTGTGGTCTCAGCAGGGCAGAGTAGAGGGGGTAGGAGAACCTCTCCCCATCTGCTAAACAGTTCTGATCCACTCCAGGATGCCATTGGCCTTCCTGGCCACCAGAGCCCATCACTGGTTCCTGGCCATCCTGCTGCCCACCAGGAGCCCCAGTTCCCTTTCTCCTGCACTGCTCTCCAGCAGGTCAGTTCTCACCCTATCCTGGTCCCTGGGGTTGTTCTTGCCCAGGCACCAGACTCTACCCTTTCAGAGTCAAGCTCTACAAACCTCTCCCCCTCCCTCTTCGTTTGTGGCCAGTGGTGCTGATGAATGGGTTGTTTGCTAACGAAGCAGCATCATTAACGCGCTGCCATGAAGAATCACTCTCCACCGCCCCTCTCCTCCACAAGTGGGAAAAAATAATCAGTTATATTCTGATTCCAGCAACCTGGAAGCAGATCCTGACTGTTGGGGACCAGCCAGACTGCCAGAGTGGCCCTTGGCCGCTGCTAGCGGTGCTTTCGGAGCAGGACCCTGCCCCGGGATGCTCTGCCGGGCCAGGGATGCTCCTGCTCCAGCAGACTGGCTGCAAACCCAGGGCCAGGGTGCAGCAGAGCAGCAGCCCCAGTCTCCGCGTCCGAACGCACCGGTACCTGGCAGCGGCAGCACCGGTGGAGCCGCCTGGGTAGGTGGGGGGGGTTCTCGCCTGCATCGGCAGCGCTCGGCGCTCTCCGGGTCGGGCAGATGAAATCATAAATTTATAATACAACATTACTTCAATTTTCCTCTTCATTTGCTGCTGCAGTGGCCGGCTCTGCTCTAACGAGCCCGAGCTCGAGCCGCACCGGGGAAATTGCCGGGCTGAATATCAATAGCGCATTAACACCGTGCCCGCGCGGATGCCTCATCGAGACGCATCGTGGCCGCGCTGACCTGCCCGCCGCTCCCGTTAGATGCCATCCTCATCCGGCCCTGGGCGCTGAGCAGTTTATTTGCTTCAGCAGTCCTGGGCAACGATTGAGCTCTCTAATTAGCCCGTGTTGCTAAACCCAAGACCCAGGGTCTGCCTCCTCCGGATCAAGACCCTCCTGCCCGCAGAAGCAGAGTGGGAGCCAACAACCAGAACTGCTCTCACACTGGTGCCGGCACCCAGCTCGATGGGAGCAGGTCTGACGTGGAGGACGGGTGAACTTCCCGCATCCCGACCAGCTAAGGGACTCCAGACCCCCTCCATCCCACCAGCACCTCCACAGGGACAGACGGCTTCTCTGCTCCACGACCGCTGATCCTGGCTACGGAGATGCCTTTCCACTTCCAGCGTGGTGAGTGGAGAGGGATGAAGCTCGTGGCTGGGCAACACTGGAGCTAATCTGGAGCCTGAGGAGCTGGGCTTGCAAAATTCATCCAAATACTCCAGTAAATGTGAGAAGACCATTGTCTCCCAGCGCTGTGCAGAGCAAGGACCACCATGTCCACGGTGAGGGGAAGCAGAGTCCTTCTGCCAAAGCACAGCCCCACGCTCAGGGTTCCTCTCACGAGACAGTGCTGCGCCCTTGCCAGCAGCAGCTGGGGCAAGAGGGACTGGCAACCAGGCATCACCTCCTGCAGGCACAGAGCAGGGAGCATCTATGGAGAAGAAACCTCCCTTGGTCACCTGAAGCCTGGTGGTTTCTATCAGACAGCGCTTCAGCACTCGAGGGTGGGAAGTGCTGCTGCCTCTGGAGGGGTCTGCAAGGTCAGGAGTGCCCAGCTCAGTACAAAACACCAGCAAGTCTGATGGCCAGAAGAACCTGTGGGGTCTCAGCTCTGACTGAGCAGCCCAGAGCTGGGTGTCACCACTGACACCACCCCAACAGCAGCTGCAACTTCCCAGATGCACAGAGCTGCTTCAGACATCCCACGTGAAGACGGGGAGATGGAGGTGACCACCTGCTCACGCTGCTCCTCCTTCTTTTCTCTCTTCTTTCTGAACCTACAGGCACAGACCTGCAGGGAGGGCAAAGAGCTGTGGGGCAATGCGGTGACACACGCAGCACCTTGGGTGATGGAGCTTCTGGTCTGCACACCAGGAGCAGATAAGGCTTCTGGGACACACGCAGCACCTTGGGTGATGGAGCTTCTGGTCTGCACGCCAGGAGCAGATAAGGCTTCCGGGCACACAGAAAGCTTCTCGGCCACCAAAACACTCCTCCTTGGCTGCAGATGTGTGTGTCGTCTTCTGTGGACTATGGTGCTTGTTCACGAGGGCTGAGGAGCATCATCCTCAGGGCTGAGGAGCAGCTCTTGCTGCTGGCTGGGCTGCCAGAGAGAGGGTCACCAGCACTGCAACCGCTCCAGCCTGCGGGGCCGCTAACCAACACTCTGGATGCCCCCGAGGCCAGAGCGAGACCCCGGCCCAGAGCCGTCCTGGTGGAGGGCTCCGCTTGCCCACGCTCGCCGAGCCGAGAAATCCTTTCACAAGAACCACTTTCATTTTGTTCCAATCAACCAAATCATCACAGAAGCGGCTGCCTACGCACCTTTAGACCCCGGCTGCTGCCGGCTCCTCGGGGAGGCTGTGATTAATGAAAAACACCAGCTTCCTTAATGGCTTTGGAGGGAGTCGCTCCCCGCTCCTTCCTTTGGGTTATCTCGCGCCTCCGATTTCCTCCTCTGCCCAGGAACGGCGTCTGGAGAAGGTGACCTTGAACAAGGGCTTCTGGAAACAGGTAGAACGACTCCCCGCCAGCCGCTCTGCTGCAGCCCAGCTCAGGCAGGTGACCTCAGGATCCCAGCAGAACGCCCGGCTACTGCCGACGCTGCCGCCGGTGCGACGCTGCCTTGTGCTCCGTGACCTTCGACGGGTTAACTCCAGCAGTGTCCCCGTGGGGACAGGGCATCGCGGCCAGCTGGGGCTCAGGGAGGAGAGATTCGGGCTCCCAGCAGAGCCCCCTTGAAGCCAATCCTGACCACCAGCCTTTGGAGACAGAGCTTGATGCGGGCCGTGGCCGGAGCCCTGCTGCCATCACCCTGCCTGGTGTTTAACGGCTGAACATGGGGCCACTGGGACAAGCAGGGACGTGGAGCAACTGGAACCACACCTGAGGGATGAATCCAACTGGGACAGACCCCGACTCCACTCGCTCCTTGCCCGGCTGCGGGGAGAAGAGGGGGGCTGAGAGAAGAGAATGATCCGTCCCACGGACGATCACCGGCAGCCCCAACCACCGGCAGGGTGATGAATCCAGCCACAGAGCAAACGGGGTAGGGACGTTTGCCCCCATCAAACCAAGCGCTGCCCCCAGTCAGATGTGAAGTCAGATGCTCAGAGGAACTGAATCCTCTGACCTGACACCCACCCCCCATGCCCCTGGGGTCCTCCAGCATCTCTGAGAGCTCATGGACCTGCTTGGCAGAGCTCGGGGCAACCGAGCAGCTGTGGTTTTGGCTGTTTCTGGGGTCACCTAAAGGCAGGACTGAACATCTGAAGCATCCTTGGGGAGGCCAGGGAGCAGGGACCCCAGCCTGGGCAAGGGGCACAGACACCCCCCTGGAGAGGCCACCTGGGCAAGGGGCACAGATGCCCTTTCCTCCTTTCCAGTGCCAACTGAGGGGAAGCCCAGGGGTACAAAGGGAGCAGAAAGCTGGACACACTCTGGGGGTCCTGCAGAACTAAGCTGGCCGAGGCTCAGCAGCACTCTGCCTCAACAAACCCACGCAGGAAGCACCGAGGAGCCGTCGCGTCCTACGCGCAGAGGAAACTACCCGGGCAGGAACAAACGAGAAGCAATTACAAGCGAAGAGCCCCGGAGCAGAGCCAGGGCTCTGCCACTAAACATCCTCCATCCTGCTCTAATGAGTGTTTCCTGGACACGATGCTCTGCACTAAGACACTTCTCTGGTTCCCTGAGACTCCTCATCACAGAGGTGACCTGTGCTGGGCACCCCACTCCCTGCTCTCCCCATGCAGCAGGAGGTTCAATTAGTGCTGCTGAGCTGCCAGAGATGCTGCTTTAAAACAGAAGGGGGCTAGTGTGTGACTCTGAAGAAAGGGGGAGAGATAGAATCATAAGGGACTGGAAGGGACCTCAACAGATCATCCAGTTCAATCTCCCTGCCACAGCAGAACCACCTAGATCATAGAATCATTAGGGATTGGAAGGGACCTCAACAGATCATCCAGTCCAATCTCCCTGCCACAGCAGAACCACCTGGATCATAGAATCATTAGGGATTGGAAGGGACCTCAACAGATCATCCAGTCCAATCCCCCTGCCACAGCAGGATCACTTCACTGGAGAAGTTACGGAAGCAGATGGTTCTGAGTCAGAGCATCCTTCACCCCCCTGTTTTTCCACAAGTGAGGAGCAAGACAGGCGGCTTCAAACACCCATTTACATGCAAAAGCTTCTACTCCAGGATTGCGGGGCGATGGTGGTGGTGGTGGACGCTGGGGATGGGGCTGGGGGAGCTGATGGTTCAGCACAGACAGGGTTATTCCCCTCCCGGCTGACGTGGGATCTGCTCAGGGAAGGAGAGGAGGGCGGCGCCGGCCGCCGCGGGGTTGGCGCGGTGGTGGCGGCGGTGCCGCGGCACTTACCCAACATGCCCATCCCTAGCATAAACGCGTCCATGGTATAGGGCAGTCCGCGGGCCCTTCCTCGCGTCCCTGGCGGAAACATCACTTCTTTAGGCTGTGCTTTCTTACATTCTACCTATTGAGCAGAAACATGGCACAGATGAGATGCAGATGAACGCCGTGCACATGCCACATGCAGAGCTGGCCGGCGCCGCGGGGGCAAGGAGGGTTATTGGTAGCCACCGCCGCCGCCTCCCCGCGCGCCGCCTCCCCCCCACAGGTGAGCGGCGTGAACGGTGGTGGTGGTGGCAGCGGGATCCTGGGGCACTCATGGATGAGCCCTGCTCTCCCAGTGCTCCCGTGGATGAACCCTGCTCTCCCAATGATCTCATGGATGACTCCAGCTCTCCCAGTATGCTCATGGCCAAACCCTGCTCTCCCAGCGTGCTCATGGCCGAACCCCGCTCTCCCAATGATCTCATGGATGACTCCAGCTCTCCCAGTGTGCTCACGGATGACTCCAGCTCTCCCAGTATGCTCGTAGCACACAGGAACACATCCGGGGGGTCTTAAACGTCTCCAGAGAAGGAGACTCCACAACCCCCCTGGGCAGCCTGTTCCAGGGCTCCTCACGACAGAGGGGCTCCATCCCGTGGATCATCTTTGTGGCCTCCTCTCCCATCACCCACCCTGGGAGCCCAGGGATGCAGTGAGCACCAGGAGCAGCCTCTCTCCCTGCAGCAGAGGCTCCACAGGTGCCTCTGGAGACGTTTAAAACCCGCCTGGGCACGTTCCTGTGTGACTTGGTCTAGCTGAAGGAAGAATTCCTCAGCCCTGGTAAACAAATCTGCCCCACACTGAGGGCAAAACTGTCTGCCCTCCAGCTCGTCCCTCCGACCAGGGGTGACACAGAGAGAGGAGCAGCAGCCCCGGAACAGCTCAGGTGGACCCCTACCCTCTCCATCCGGCAACGCCAGGCCCTCAGGAGACCCCACGCTCCATCCAACTGGCAACAGGAGGGGAAGGCTCCACCACTGGTGGGGCAGTGATGGGCTCTGGTGGTGCCTTGTCACCAACGCGGAGGAGGAAAGAGAGGGGCCAGCTGCGATCCTGCATCCCTCTCCTCCATGGGGAACGGGATGGACATCCATGGGATGGGATGGAGAACCATCCCACGGCCACAGGGAAGCCCCAGTCACACAGGTGCTGCCTGAGCAGGGCTTCTCCCAGAGGGGCCCCCTGTGGATGCACGAGTCAGAGCTCCCCACAGCAAACCCCACTTCATTGCCCAGAGACTGGACAGTCACAGCTGCCTGAGAGTCAAGTACCCTGGGGACACCACGGCAAGGCAAACCCATCTAACAGAGGAACCAGTGTCCTCCCAGTCCTGTGTGACACCAGGTGAAGGGACACGGACAGGCTCCACAAATGCAGCGGGTGGGTGACAAAGATGGGGTGGGGAGCAGTGGGATGAGGTTCTTGATCCCCAGAGGGAAAGCAACACCCTCTCCCACAACAGCCTGTCACATGCTGGGCTCCAGCTCCACACGCTGGTGGTGATCCCACAGCAGCTTCTGTGGGACCATCAGCCCTGGCAACCACCAGACCCCATGGACTCACCACGGCCGCTCACCTTTTGCCAGGCCCTACAGATGCCTCCAACATGCAAGGACAGTCCCAGCTCCAGAGAGCTCTGCAGCAGGGTCCTCCCACTGGAGCTGCTGCCTTTGACTCCTGGCCACTGGCTGCTGCTTCGTACCCCCCTGCTTATCTGCTTCGAGTGCAAAACGAGGATGGATGCCCACGGAGGGACCACGGAGGTGTCAGGAGCTCCGCAGAGCAGCCTGAAGAGTGCCCACACAGCACAACCCCCCCCCAACACAATCCTCACACAACCCACCACCAGAGACAGGAACAGCTCTAACTGTCAGACCCTGCTCCACACCAGCCCGACGGCTCTGGCAGCGGCTCCGGAGTCTCAGCGGAGACCCCGAGTCCAGCGCAAAGCACCCGGGCAGGCTCATCCATCACAGAACCATGAGGGACTGGAAGGGACCTCGAAAGAGCATCCAGTCCAACCCCCTGCCTAACGTTCATAGAATCATCAGGGACTGGAAGAGACCTCGAAAGAGCATCCAGTCCAACCCCCTGCCTAACGTTCATAGAATCATCAGGGACTGGAAGAGACCTCGAAAGACCATCCAGTCCAACCCCCTGCCATCCCACCCCACCCGTGACGGGAGCGACCGCCACTGTGGGATCTCAAGGCGAATCAACCCCCTGCCTAACGTTCATAGAATCATCAGGGACTGGAAGGGACCTCAAAAGACCATCCAGTCCAACCCCCTGCCATCCCACCCCACCCGTGACGGGAGCGACCGCCACTGTGGGATCTCAAGGCGAATCAATTCCTCCTCCTCCACGTCTCCTCCCCACTCGTCACCCCCCCGCTCAGCAGAGCAGGTTTCTCTTTGCACAACAGCCAGCTCGTGTCAGCAGGATGATGTTCTGGGGAGGGCTTGTTTGGGTTCTGTTTGTCCCCCTGCCTGCACCCCTCCTTCGAGCTGTTTGGAGAGCAGCTCCGGCCTCCTCCCCCGCCAGTCCCCGGCTCCATTTATTAAATACCTCGCTGGCATTTTCTTTTCCCCCTCACACCGCTTGTTTAATATCACGTTTGACATTCTAAGCTCCACGGATGGCAACAGAAGCAGAACGGGGGAGCTAAAAATAGGCTGCCGGGGAGACGGGAGGCTGCAAATAGGCTGGTGAGCAGCAGCAGCCCCGATACCCTCCCCGTGGGGAGACGACGGCGCTCAGCACACGAGAGCCAGCTCGGGGCCGTGAGGTGCCCGTGGAGCTGCAGCTGAGCAGCCCAGGGGGTGGGAGAGGGCTGCACTGCCTGGAGCTGCGGGAATCGCAGAACGTGAGGGACTGGAAGGGACCTCGAGCTTGTCCCCTTTGCAGGGTGGGGGCTGCTAAAGGAGCACGAGGGGTCAGTCTCTCTCCGTGGGTGCTGTGGAAAGCCCTCAGCGCCCAGCCGACCCACCCAGGGCAGCTGCTGTCACTCCTGGGGGCAGCTGTCCACTTGCCACCACACACGTGTCACGAGCCATCCTGCCCCACGCAGGTCCGGTAATTAATCTACAGACTCATCAGCAACGGGGGGAGTCAGCCCCAAGATGGGGTTATGTCTCATCTCCTCCCTCATGAGCTGCTGTTAGACTCAGGGCTGTTGGTGAGCGACGAGAAGGGGAGGCTCAGAGCATCCCAGAGTGGCCAAGGCAACCTCATCATCTCCAGCCTCACAACGCCGATGGCCAGTGCTGCTCCTTCTCTTCTACAGGGTGTCCTCGAGCGTCCCACCCCACCCCACGCTTTCAGCTGCCAAGACCACTCTCCCCACAGCCCTGCCAGGGGGTCACAAACAGCTGGGTCAGCTCTTTGTGCTGCAGCAGCGTGGATCCTGCTGGAGGACAGCAAACACCATGCTCTGCCCCACTGCTGGCCACTGGTTTTACTGGGATGCAGCAGCACCCTGCTGCTTCTGCCAGCCTACACCCCCAGCACCTCACTGGGCAGCACTGAGCTGGCCCTGGCAGAAGGATGGTGTGAAACCCACCTGGAGGTGTTCCTGTGCAACTGGAGCTAGGGGGTCCTGCTCTAGCAGGGGGATTGGACTGGATGATCTTTCGAGGTCCCTTCCAGCCCCTAATGTGAAGTGATTAAAGCTGCAGAGGATGGGGTGACCCACACCCAGCAGTGACTGAGCAGCGAGTGGCACGGCAGCTCTTCCCTCCCGACCCACCACCTCACCTACATCTCCACCTCCAGGGTTTCTGATTTGTTGCTGCTGGGATGGGGACGGTCGGGGCTCCATGTTCTTCAGAAACATAGAATCATTAGGGATTGGAAGGGACCTCAAAAGATCATCCAGTCCAATCCCCCTGCCAGAGCAGGATCCCCTAGATCAAGTCGCTCATCCACTTGTGGATGGCCAGTGACCTGTAGGTGCTCCAGGTCACAGAAACACAGAGCATTAGGGATTGGAAGAGACCTCGAAATATCACAGAACCACAGGGTATCATGGAATGGAAGGGACCTCGAAAGATCCTCCAGTCCAATCCTCCTGCCACAGCAGAATCACCTAGATCCAGCTATTAGGGATTGGAAGAGACCTTGAAAGGTCAGCCAGTCCAGTCCTCCTACGACAGCAGGATCCCCTAGATCCAGTCTCACAGGAACAGTCCAGGTGGGTTTTAAACATCTCCAGAGAAGGAGACTTCACAACCCCTCTGGGCAGCCCCTTCCAGGGCTCTGGCACCCTCACCATGAAGAAGTTCCTTCTCACACTGATGTGGAACCTCCTCTGCTCCAGCTCACACCCACTGCCCCTTGTCCTAGCATTAGATGCCCCTGAGCAGAGCCTGGCTCTATCCTCCTGACACCCACCCTTCACATAATTAATCAGCTCTAATAACTAGAAGGGAGTATTATAGAGGGGGCTGTATAGAGGGGAGAGAGCCTCCCCTCAGCCCACGGGTATCTCAGGTGAGGAGTCACTGGGGAGAGCCCAGCAGCAGGAGGAGGCTGGGGAAGCAGCAAGACGCTGGGACAGGGCAGGGGAAAGCCCTTGGTACCACTGGAGACAGAGCAAGAGGCTCCCTGCAGGGCGAGAGGAACCGCCCCAGCGCATCCCTGCCCTGGGCAAACCTGGGGGACCCCCCAACTTTCACTCGGGATGCACGAGGCAGGAAGGAACAATAGGGGGAAATATTATGGCAGTGCCCTGGGAAAGATTAGCAAGTCAAATATTGGCTCAGGCCGGCAGCGCCTGCCAAGGAGATTGCTTTGATCTTATCCCCACTAAAAGCTCTATCATTGAATTTAAAGCCTGCGAACGCTATCGGGCCGACGCGCAGCGCGGATCCGGACGCACCCCGCGACGGCGACCGGGGTCGGGGGGCTTGACAACAGGGAGGAGGAGTAGTTCAGCTGGAAACATCACAGGAGCTGCAGCGACGGCGGCGCCTGTTCGCACCCGGCTTCGGCCACGGGCGACCTGTGACCCCGCTGGCGTGCGGGAGAGACTTCAGGCGGCTCCGGGGCTGGATGGCAAAGAGTGGCCCCGGGCCTGGGGCGGCAGTCCCACAGGCAGCAGGAGCCACTACAGTCACATCCTCCCACCCTGCAGCCCCTACCACAACCCAGCCCCCAAGAGCTGGGGAGAAGGCTGGCAGAGCAGCTCAGCAGGTTCACTCACGCCATCATCAGTCCTTCCTACTCCCAGGCTAGATCCTGCTCCAGGGTGGCTGTCCTGCCAGCGCTCACAGGGGGACAGGGGCAGGGCCCCCACAGCCCGTGGCTGAGGCTCAGCACCCTACTGCCACAGCACGATGTGCCCAGCACCCTCCAGAGCTCAGGGAGAATCACAGAACGTTAGGGGTTGGAAGGGACCTCGAAACATCATCCAGTCCAATCTCCCTGCCACAGCAGGATCCTCTAGATCCAGTCATTAGGGACTGCAAGGGACCTCAAGAGATCACCCAGTGCCATCCCCCTGCCACAGCAGGAACCCCTAGATCCAGTCACACAGGAACACACCCCGGTANACAGGGATGGGGGGCACACGGGGACGGGGAGGGGAAAAGGCAAAGGTGAGTGAGATTCAACCATTTCATCCCAACACAGCAGCTCTCAGCCGCTGGGACCTGGGAAAACTCCCTAAACCCAGGCACCTGCTGCCCGCGGAGCCGCCGCTGAGCCGATCACGGGGTAGCGGAGGGAAGCAGCATCGGCTCGGGAAGAACTGATGTGGTTCTGTTCCAGCTCTTCCACAGGGTTTAATGGGGAATTAAAAGCTCCTTATGGATATTCTGATCCATCCAGCGGATTGCAATGGATAGTCACACCCCGGTTACACGACGGCTCAGGGGCTGCGACGAGACCGGCTCCTCTTTTACACCTCAGAGGTTCCCAAGAGCAGCCTCTGCAGAGCCCGGCTGTATTTCTGTGGAGCCCTCTTGTTGAATTCCACGGGACTTCTCCATTAGACTGGAGACCCCAAACCAACCCAAAACCCGAGGAGATGGAAGGTGATTCCTCCTTCACCCTGGTAGGGGAAAACCCCCAGCACACAGCAGCCCCCTGTGCTCCCATTCACTGGGAGCAAACACCGAGCTTCCCGCCGCTGCGGCTCCATCCCGCACGGATGCAGCTGGCCCCACAGGCCGGCCGGGCTCCGGAGGTGGATATTTGTCCCTTTCTTCCTGAACGACTTCCTCTAAAACCTCATCAGGACATCCTGAGGCCCCCGAAGAATCCATCACATCACAGAGTCACAGAGCATCAGGGATGGGAAGGGATCTCCAAAGATCATCCAGCCCAACCCCCCCGCCACAGCAGGATCCCCCAGACCAACATTCTACAATCATCCCTTCCCAAGTGAAGGACTTGCGTTACAACTCATTCAACACCTCTCAGCCCAACTCTGCAGCCTGTCCAGATCATCTCGAAGAGCTGAACAGCCCCCAGGTGACTCAACCAGTTCCTCCAGCTCGCCACCAGCAGCGAACTTGCTGAGTAAGCACTTTCTTCCATCACTAACACCCAAACCTCTCAGAAACCCTTCAGGACTGACCAGACAACCAGTTGTTCTGAGAGACACCGAGAGTCAACAGCAAGAAGACACCCCCTCCCACCACCACTTCTGGAAGAGTGCAGGGAGAAGATTAACCGCAAACAAAGGCGGCTGCTTGAAAGGGTGACAGAAATAGGACTGGGGTTGTCAAGGAGCACAGTTGTACAGTGAAGTGATAGCCATCCCTCTGAANCATGGGGTCACCCCTCCTTCTGTCCCAAGGGGGCCACCTCCCAAGGCCAGCGCCGTGCCACAGGGTGGGACCCGGTGGCCAGCTGGGCGACCCGCGCGGACGAACCCGGCCAACTTACCATTTTATTATTGATTTCGTGGAAATGGATTTCGCAGACTTTCTCCACCACGTCCTCGTTTTCGAAAGTTACGAAGCCAAATCCTGTTTGATAAAGAAACGACAAAAAGGGNATTAGACTGGAGACCCCAAACCAACCCAAAACCCGAGGAGATGGAAGGTGATTCCTCCTTCACCCTGGTAGGGGAAAACCCCCAGCACACAGCAGCCCCCTGTGCTCCCATTCACTGGGAGCAAACACCGAGCTTCCCGCCGCTGCGGCTCCATCCCGCACGGATGCAGCTGGCCCCACAGGCCGGCCGGGCTCCGGAGGTGGATATTTGTCCCTTTCTTCCTGAACGACTTCCTCTAAAACCTCATCAGGACATCCTGAGGCCCCCGAAGAATCCATCACATCACAGAGTCAAAGAGCATCAGGGATGGGAAGGGCCCTCCAAAGATCATCCAGCCCAATCCCCCCGCCACAGCAGGATCCCCCAGACCAACATTCTACAATCATCCCTTCCCAAGTGAAGGACTTGCGTTACAACTCATTCAACACCTCTCAGCCCAACTCTGCAGCCTGTCCAGATCATCTCGAAGAGCTGAACAGCCCCCAGGTGACTCAACCAGTTCCTCCAGCTCGCCACCAGCAGCGAACTTGCTGAGTAAGCACTTTCTTCCATCACTAACACCCAAACCTCTCAGAAACCCTTCAGGACTGACCAGACAACCAGTTGTTCTGAGAGACACCGAGAGTCAACAGCAAGAAGACACCCCCTCCCACCACCACTTCTGGAAGAGTGCAGGGAGAAGATTAACCGCAAACAAAGGCGGCTGCTTGAAAGGGTGACAGAAATAGGACTGGGGTTGTCAAGGAGCACAGTTGTACAGTGAAGTGATAGCCATCCCTCTGAATGAGGCTATTATGGGGAGCTAACAAGCTCCATTGAGGAGATAAGCACTTAACAGAGGCAAACGGGTGGTGGGGGGTGTTTATTCAAATGAATAAAGCTGAATATTCATTGGAATAATCTTCCCTGTGAAGGGAAAGACAAAGATGTGGGGAGGGGGAAATAAAGTGAGAGGGGAAGAGATGACCCTCGAGGGAGGCTCTGAGCCAAGTGGAGGCACCTATTCAGCACCAGCAGGTGAAAACCCTCCTTCAGCTTCTGCTCAGGAGGTGGTGATGCTGCAGCTCTCTTCATCTGCTGAGGGACAGGGTCTGAAACACCAGGCACTGGTACCAGTGGGGTCTGCCTGGTCACCTGGGGCTCTCTGGGCAAACGGGGGGACGTGGAGGGTCATAGACTCATCAGGGATTGGAAGGGACCTCGAAAGATCATCTAGTCCAATCCCCCTGCCAGAGCAGGCTCACCTCACTGGAGAAGCCATGCAATCAGAGTCACTCAGGGTTGGAAGGAACCATCATCCAGTTCCAACCCCCCCCCCAGCACAGGCAGGGACACCCCACCCTAGACCAGGCTGGCCAGAGTCAGTCCCCTGTACAGGACGATCCAGCTGCAACGAGGCACCAGCCCTGCTCAGGGTCTCTGTTCTCCAGACACCAAAGGGCCTCAGGAGCTGCACTTGAGGAGCTGCCCCTTCAGCTCTGCTCTTTGCTGAGTTCATCACCTGCTCCCCTCAAACCCAGCAGCATCCCTTGAACCTGCAGCTTCAGAGATGAAGACTTCTCAAGCTATCATCCCCAACATTCCTCCCTAGCTCCCCATGGAGACACTCAGGACATGCAGCAACCATCCTGCTTCATCTCCATGACTGCTACAAGCTGCCCATGAAGATGTGGAGGTGCTGAAGCCTCACTTCAGATGGGTGAGGATAAAGGATGGAGCTCACAGGCTTTCCAGGAGGACAGGTGCCAGGGTCTCTGCAGCTGGGACTGTCTCTTGCTGCATTTACAGCCCACCAGAGAGCTCCTGAAAGGGTCTGGTGAAGCAGTGACCACCAGGCACAATCATCCTCCACAGCAAGGGCAGGAGACCAGAGCATGGAGAAAGGGAGACACTCACATGGTCCTCACCAGGCCAATGAGCAACACAGGCTCTGCCTAAACCTCACTCCACCTGCCAGGCAAGAAAACCCCAACCATCACCCGCTGGGGCTCTCGTTCATGCAGGATCAGTCTCCTCACACAGAGGATGAGCTCCTGCAGCACCATCCTGATCCAGCTCTGCCCCTCGCTCGTGCCACCTCGGTGCCTCCTCTTCTCTCCCCATATCCGAGCTCCTCAAGCCCCGAGAGCCCCGCTCCTGCTGCAGCATCACTCATGCACCTGCCTTCCCGCCCAAGGGCGGTGGCAGCTGCTCCTGTCCTCTGCAATAAAACACCTTCCAGAGAGTAGAAAATGAACCAAAACACAGGAACAGAAAGAATTCCAGAGGAGGAGCCAGGACCAGACAAGCCCGGCACCGCAGCGCCAGAGCTCGTGTCAATTAATTTCTCCCCCTCCTGATAAATGAGACCCCTTCCCCTCACCCCATCTGTGATGAGGGAGGGAACGACAGAAGCTGACGTGAGTTTAATGCATTTTAGCTCTCTGGTGCTGCTGGGGATTGCAAGTGGCTCCCAGCCCATCGGTGCCCGGGCTGGTGTGAATCAACAGAGCCCAGCTTGATTTGCACCTCTTGGGTAACCAGGGAGGGGAGTTACCAGGGGAGAGCTGAGGCTGGAGAAGCCCTCTGAGCTCAGCCAGCCCAGCCCAGGACCTGTCATCACCCCAGGGTACTAAACAGCCACAGCCAGGATGGACTTGAACACCTCCAGGGATGGGGACTCCGCCCTGGGCTGTCCAGTCCAGGCTCTGAGCACCCCTTCCCTTCCTCACATCCAACCTGACCCTCCCCTGGCACCTTCAGGCTCTGCCCTGGTGTTGGCTGCCTGGGAGAAGAGCCTGACCCTCAACTTCACTGCAACCTCCCTTCAGGGAGCTGGAGAGAGGGAGAAGGTCCCCCCCTGAGTCTCCTCCAGGACAAACACCCCCAGCTCCTGATTCCAACCTCCCCTCAGGGAGCTGGAGAGAGGGAGAAGGTCCCCCCTGAGTCTCCTCCAGGCTAAACACTCCCAGCTCTTAGCTCCAACCTCCCCTCAGGGAGCTGGAGAGAGGGAGAAGGTCCCCCCGAGTCTCCTCCAGTTAAACACTCCCAGCTCCCCAGACTCTCCTCACCAGACTTTCCATCACCATCATGAACCTGCAGTGGAGGGGTAGAGAGAGGGATGTGAATCCAAGTCCTGTTGGTGCTGGCAGCAGGGACCATTTTAACTGCTCAGATGGATGCAGGGACGTTTCTGACTTCTTGCTGTCTGAGAGGTAATTCAAGTTGGTACCCTGAGGGTGCAGGAACCTCTGGCTTTCATCCTGCCTGGTTCAGCAGCACCAGAACCCAACAGCCAGGACTGGAAAGCCCATCCCTGGGGCTTAGGTCTTCCTTCTGCTCCAGATCCCATGTTCTTCCCTTCAAGCAGTTTCTAGTATCTTCCTCACAGCTTTGATCTGCCCTCCTGCCTGGGAGAGAAGCCCTCAACCCCAACTTCCTTCCTGTCACTCCAGCTCCCTGAGCTGCAGTCACCACAGGACAGGGCTAGGCTGCCAGAGAACTGCAGGGACTGGAAGGGACCTCAAAAGATCATCCAGCCCAAGCCCCCCACCAGAGCAGGATCCCCTAGGTCACGCTCTGCAGTCACAGAACCCAGTCTCAGCCACTCAGCTCTTATCTCCACCTTTATGGGAAGAACAACGACCGCACCTGAAGGTCCCACCTGAAGGTCATCAGGAGGAACAAGACCTCACCCCACCCTCGTGATGACCAGACCAGGAGATGGAAGGAAGAGAATGGTTTGGGAGAGAAATCACACCCTGACTTCACAGAGCATTAGGGATTGGAAGGGACCTCCAAAGACCATCCAGTTCAATCCCCCTGACACAGCAGGATCCCCCAGATCCACTNGCTCCCCTCCCTTCATCACCCTCGATGCTCTACACCAGGCTCCCCCCAGCACCCCCAACAGGTCCAGCCCTGCCCGTGGGGAGCTGGCTGTGCACCCCATCACCTGCCCCCATCCCATTGTGCCAGAGCTGGGGAGGGCAGGCCCCAGGCTAACCCGCTCGGGCTCCCCTCTCCACCCCCCCAGCCGCTCCGGAGGCACCGCGGCCCCCCGACGTCGCTCTCCGGGCGCCGGCAGCCCAGCGCCTGTCAATTCCCCCCCAGTTTGTGGCTGCACTTCGGGAGCACGAGGGTTTTTATTGCATCCCACCTCCCGTGATTGCATCTGACACTGGGATAATCACATCCCATCTGCTGGCGCTGCTCCGGCCCCGACGCCTGCCGACAGCGCAGAATGCCACCGGGGCTGCCACCAGGCTCGGTGCTGGGGGTGTGCTGCTGATTCTTGTTGGCTTTGGGGAAGGGGGGGCATCATGAGCCTTCTTCCCATGTCCTTTCCTTCATTTAGAACGGGGGTGGCAGGAGGCTCTGCTGTCAGGGAATCGGCTGGAAGAAGTGGCCTTTGATCAAAGATGTCTCCAAGTATTAATAACGGGGTGGGGGGGTTGGATGGGGACACAGAGAGTGGAGCCAGGGTGGGATGGTGGGTGTGAGGCTGGATGGGCTCCTGTTCCTCACCTTCCTGCCAGGCTGCAGAGCTCGTCCCTGAAACAAGCTTCAGCTCCTGAGGGATCGGTGGAATTGGGATGGCTGGGGAGGGTCCCCGTGTGAAGGTCCCCATGTGGCAGGGACTGAGCTTTTGAGGTCCCTTCCAACCCCTAATGACTCTATGAGTCTAAGGAGACGCCTGGGCGAGCACTCTGGAAGCCCCAGGTGGTCTGAAGCCCTCCTGCAAAGCCCTGCAGCCCACGCTGAAACCCCACTGACTGGAGAAAGATGTGAAGTCAGACAAGAGCCTTCCCCAGTGGGGTCATCCGTTCCCCTCCTGCGCTTCCGTGGAGCTCGTGGAACCCACACGAGCTGGGGAAGCCCCACGTTCTCTCCTCTGTCTGTCCCCACCTCCACGAGCAGCAGAGCTCGAGGGCCATCAAGCAAACGTAGGGTCCTGGCTGAGCTGCTGGGGGAGGAGAGACCCCAGGCAAACCACAGGAGACCCCAGGAAAACCCTGAGAGACCCCAGGCTAACCCCAAGGGACGTCAGGCAAACCCCAAGGGACCACAGGCAAACCCCAAGAGACCCCACACAAACCCTAAGAGACCCCAGGCAAACCCCAAAAGACCTCAGGCAAACCCCAAGTGACCACAGGCTAACCCCAACTGCTAACCCCAGTGCTCTGGCCAGTTCAACACCTGGACGGATGGCAACGGCGCTCCCCAAGCAGGAGGCTGTGGCTGAAGGAAGCTGCTCTGGGGTCTTCACTAGCCCAGGCAATGACCACTAAGAGGAGGTGACTATCTCGAGCCGAGGGCACCGAACACTCCTCCTGACCTTGCTAAAGCTGCCCAGGCACTCACAGCTCCTGACACCACGGCTGCTTCTCCTCACACAGCTCCCTCCACCTCTCCCCTCGCGGCGCTCGGCCATCGATCACCGGAGGAGGCTGTTGCGCAGCCCCGGTGGCCCTGCTCCAAGAGGCTGAACCGAGCTCCTGCTGCCAGGAGAAGGCTGGATCCAAGCGAAACACCCCGTGGGGATGCAAGCCAGGCTTTGAAAGGCTTCAGCCTCAGGAGAGCTGGGCCATGGAGCAGCAGCAGAACACAGCAGCGTGGTGGCCCCAGAGGGCTGGCTGGGAGGTTGCTCGCTGCTGGCATCCCATGAGATGGTGCTGCCTGCTAGGGACCTTCATATGACCACCTGGAATGGCCAGGGTTGGATGGGACCTTCATATGACCACCTGGAATGGCCAGGGTTGGATGGGACCTTCATATGATCACCTGGAATGGCCAGGGTTGGATGGGACCTTCCAGGTCACCCAGTTCCAACCCCCCTGCACAGGCAGGGACACCTTCCCTAGAGCAGGTCACTCAGGGGTCCAGCCAACCTGCCCTTCAACGCTGCCAGGGATGGGGCAACCACAACTGCTCTGGGCATCCAGTTCCAGCATCTCCCCACCCTCACAGCCAAGAACTTGCTCCTCACAGCCAACCTTGATCTCTCCTCTTCAAGCCTGGAACCCTTCCCACTTTGGCTGTGAAGAGCAGAGCCTGACCAACACCCCAGTCCTCAGGAAGTTTGGGGCTGCTTGAGAGCCCACGTGGGAGCTTGGGGTGAGCCTAGCAGGGGACGACCTGCAGGGTGAGAGGGCACTGCTTGGACCTTTGGCCTCCCCGAGCCAAGAGGCAGCAAGGACAGGGGCAGATCTACCACTGGCCTTGAGAACAAGATGCTGAGATGATTTCCTACCCACCCAGCTACACCCTGCTGCAAAACACTACTGAACCCTCTCCATCCCTTCTTGTAGAATCACAGCTCCTGCCCCACAGACACCACCCCAGGAGCAACCATCCCTCACAGAACATTAGGAGTTGGGAGGGACCTCGAAAGATCATCTGGTCCAGACCCCCCAACACAGCAGGACCACCTAGACCTTGTTCTGGCTCAGGTGCCAGACTCTACCCTGCCCTGGTCACAGCTCATCCAGTATCAACCTGCCCAGCTCCACCAGCCCCAGCAGAAAGGCAGGAGAATGGGTCTGATGGGGAGAGGCTGAGGGAGATGGGGCTGCTCAGCCTGGACAAGAGGAACCTGAGGGGAGACCTCCCTGCTCTCTGCAACCACATGAAGGGAGGTTGGAGTGAGGTGGAGGGTGGCCACTTCTCCCTAGGGACTGTTGATAGCACCAGAGGAACTGGGGTCAGGTTGTGCCAGGGGAGAGTCAAGCTGGATCTGAGGAAGAACTTCTCAGAAAGAGTGGGGAGCCCTTGGAACAGGCTGCCCAGGGATGGGGTGGACGCAGCATCTCTGGAGGGGTTTGGGGAGATGGGTTGGGGGTTGGATGGTTGGACTGGATCACAGAATCACAGAACATCAGGGATTGGAAGGGACCTCGAAAGCCCACCCAGCCCACCCCCCCTGCCACAGCAGGGTCCCCTAGATCCAGTTGCAAAGGAACATGTCCAGGTGGGTTTGAAATGTCTCCAGAGAAGGAGACTCCACAACCCCCCTGGGCAGCCCCTTCCAGGGCTCTGGCACCCTCACTGGGAACAAGGTCCTTCTCACATTGATGTGGAACCTCCTCTGCTCCAGCTCACACCCACTGCCCCTTGTGCTGTCATTAGATGACAATCTTGAAGGTCTTCTCTAACCTTGATGGTTCTAGGGTTCTCTATCTGCTGAGACGCAGTGGCTCTGCCTCAGGGACTGGCAGAGAGGCTGGGAGGGAGGATCCAGCACTCAGACCCCCCCCCAGTGACCCCACCTGGGGCGGCCACATTCCCCCACAGCGGCGCAGCGTGGACGGGCGCGAGCTTGGGTGCTCTTCACCGCCAAGGTGCCGGGGTGGCTGGCTGCCAGCCCCCGGCTCCCGCTCGCGCGGCGCCCGAGCATCCACACGCGATTTAATTGCATTATAATTTCAAAAGTGCTTTTCAAACTGGGAAAAGGCATTCGCTGATTAACCAGCGGAGAGCAAGATTGTTTATGAAATTGAATACAAAAAGCTACAGAAATGTAATTGGGTTGTTCTAGCACCTAATTTTCGAGCCATTTTCCCACTTATTTAATCACGAGACACAAAAGGAGCTGGTGAATTGACTTCATACTAATTAGATTACTCCCCGCGATACTCCAGGCCCACAGTCCAACCGGTTGATAGCGACGCTTGGAAATGAAGCAGAGACAGTCCCGTGGCCAACAGCCTGTCTGGGGGCACAAGGCGTTGGGGTCCCGTTGACCCATCCCCAACTGGAGGGGCCACAAACTCCACGGGAAGCACAGAATCATTAGGGATTGGAAGGGACCTCGAAAGATCATCTACTCCAATCATAGAGTCATTAGGGATTGGAAGGGACTCTGAAAGATCATCTAGTCCAATCATAGAGTCATTAGGGATTGGAAGGGACTCTGAAAGATCATCTAGTCCAATCATAGAGTCATTAGGGATTGGAAGGGACTCTGAAAGATCATCTAGTCCAATCATAGAGTCATTAGGGATTGGAAGGGACTCTGAAAGATCATCTAGTCCAATCCCTCTGCCACAGCAGGATCATCCAGTCCAGCCACCCATCCTACAACACTCAACTACCAACCCATGTCCTCAAACACCCTGGCTGCCAGGTCCAGGTGGGTTTAAACCATCTCCAGAGAAGGAGACTCCACAACCCCCCTGGGCAGCCCCTGCCAGTGCTGTCCCCCTCACTGGGAACAAGGTCCTTCTCACACTGATGTGGAACCTCCTCTGCTCCAGCTCACACCCACTGCCCCTTGTCCTGTCACTGGGTGCCCCTGAGCAGAGCCTGGCTCCATCCTCCTCACACCCACCCTTCACATCTTGATCAACATCCATGTGGTCACCCCTCAGTCCCTGTTTCTCCCAGCTGCAGAGCCGCAGCTCCCTCAGCCTCTCCTCAGCAGGGAGATGCTCCCCTCCCTCCATCACCCCTGTGGCTCTGCGCTGGGCTCTCTCCAGCAGCTCCGCGTCCTTCTGGAGCTGCGGGGCCCAGAACCAGACACAAGATTCAGGATGTGGTCTCAGCAGGGCAGAGTAGAGAGGGAGGACAACCTCTCTCCATCTGCTAACCACCCGCCTTGTGATACACCCCAGGATGCTGATGGCCTTCTTGGCCACCAGGGCCATTGCTGGCTCCTGGCCGCCCTTCTCTCTGCAGAAGGATATCCCCAACCACTCGCCATCCCTCTCCATGTTTCCAAGTTGTGGAGCTCTGCAGCTTAGAGACAGGTTGGGACAGCTGGGTTAACGGTGGCACTGGGTGATCTAGAAGGTCTTTCCCAACCTCAACTGCTCAATGACCTTGCAGAAGCAGAGCACAAAGCACCTCTGCACTTTGAGGATGAAGCCAGCAGTGGAGCCACCTTTTTCTTCTCCCTCGCTCCAGCCAGGGTGGATCAGTCAGTGTCCCTTGGTGCGGATACCCCCGGCACCGGTGGTGGGACCACGGTCCATCACCACCCCAGGTGGTCCAGCGCCTGTGTAGCCTGGCAGCCCCTGGCTTGACGTTCCCCAGAGCCAAGTGGTCCCTCCAGGCAAGCGCTGGGGCTGGCGGGCACAGGGACTTCTTGACTTCAGCAAGGGGAGGAGAAGTGTGACTCAGCCCCCCGTGCTGAAGGAACGAAGCCCTGGCCCTGCCTCGAGATGCAATTATCGCCGCGGCGAGTCGAGGGGCGCAGCAGCTGCCCGCGGCACCCCGAGAGGGATGACGTGCGCGCGGAGCCGGCTGCGCGGGGGGAGGCTCTGCAGGCGGCTGCGAGGGAGGCTGAGCTCAAGGTGACCCCTGCCCACCTCCTCCCGCAGCAGCGTCCTGGTGGCCCAGGGCCGGGGTGGGGGCTCCGAGCGGCTGCCCGGGGCCGGTGCCCACCCAAATCGCTGCGGCTCTCTGGGCTCCACAGAGATCACTGAGTCCTTCCCTCCGCAACAGACACAAAGCGAAGGACGTTGCTGCTCCGCAGCAGATGATGATGCTGCTGTCCCCAGACAGAGACCCCAGGGGCATCCCCCCACCCCAGCACTGGTCAGGGGACAGAAGGACAGTAGTGCAGCCCCACCACCGCAGCTCAGAGTCCTCTGAACCCCCCCAAGAACAGCCAACAGGCAGCTCACACACACGAGAGCACAAGGGCAGGTTCCTACAGGCTGCACCTCCACCACAGAGCCCCCCCCATCTTTTTCAGTCTGGTTTTTCCAGTGGATTTTCACCTCCCAGTAAAAACCTGATGGACTGTTTGTGGAGTCTCCTTCACTGGAGATGTTTAGGACCCACCTGGATGTGTTCCTGTGCAACTTGGTCTAGGGGATCCTGCTCTGGCAGGGGGATGGGACTGGATGATCTTTCCAGGTCCCTTCCAATGTCTAATGATTCCATGATTCTATGATCTTTCGAGGTCCCTTCCAATCCCTAATGTTCAGTGATTCAGTGAGATGTAGATGCAGGTCCTCAGGGATGTTCTACCCACCCCAAGCTGCATCCCTGAGCGCTGCCAGCCCCGGTGCAGGTGATGGGGGGACCCTCTGCTGCCCCTGCATGACACCGCGACGGAATGAAGGCACCAAACCCCCAAACGATTCCAACAGTGACTGGGGTCCAGGGAAACACCAGCACAAACGAGAAGCTTAGCCTTGGGTTAAAGGAAGCCCTTGAGCTGAGCTCCAGGCTACAGCTGCAGGCAGCGCTCAGCATCCCTGGGCATCGTGACCATCCTTGACCCGGGCACCATCCCTGCTGCTCATGCACCAGAGCAGTGCTTGCCTAAGCAAACAGCTCGTGCCACTGCGAGACAGAGTGCCCTGGCTACCACAGGTGCCTCAGGCAGGTGCCCCATTTGTTCCTCTGCATGCACAAGTAAAGAGCAAGGCATCTGCTGAGCTCCTCCTGGGGCCACCCCTCCTCTTCCCAGCTCCAGAGCCCCAGCTCCCTCAGCCTCTCCTCAGCAGGGAGATGCTCCCCTCCCTTCATCATCTCTGTGTCTCTGCGCTGGGCTCTCTCCAGCAGCTCCGGGTCCTTCTGGAACCGGGGGGTCCAGAGCTGCTGCTGAGCATCACCCAGAACAGCAGCTGCTGGGCATCTCCAGCGTCAGCCCCCAGCCAGGCTCCTCCAGCCCTGATCAGGACATG
The DNA here is from genome assembly GCA_013400115.1 of Rhinopomastus cyanomelas. Lineage (NCBI taxonomy): Eukaryota > Metazoa > Chordata > Aves > Bucerotiformes > Rhinopomastidae > Rhinopomastus > Rhinopomastus cyanomelas. The sequence goes on along the minus strand of VXBP01006763.1, from coordinate 78,126 downwards.
AACAGTGAAGCTCACACGATCCTCATCCAGCTCAAAGTTCATCAGCTTGTTCGAAACGGACAAAGGGCAGTGGTCGTTTGCTCTCAGGAGGAACCACCTCCTCCACCAGAGCACCACCAGTGCAGGGGCTCAGGAGGGGAGAGGCCAGCCCAGGAGCTGGCAGCTGGAGTGAGAAGAGCTCTCCTGCCAAGTGCTTCTTCATCTCCTCGGTCCTCTCTTTTCTTAGCAAAGGCCAGACGTGCCGGTGATGCTCCGTGAAGTCAGCTGCTTACTCAGAGCAGTGAAGCCAATCCCCCTGCCCAGCCTCTTCGCGCTCCAAAGCACCTTCCCCTTCAGCTCTTGGCAACAAGGGCTCTCCTGCCCAACACTCCACGCAGCTCCAGTTCCTTGAGTGGCCACCACCACCCAGCAGAGCTTCAGGGTCCCTCCAGCCCAGAGGAGGCGGACTCTAAGGGGAAGGGACATGTTGGCTTCAACCACCACCCAGTAGAGCTTCAGGGTCCCAGCAGCCCAGAGGAGGAGGACTCTAAGGGATGGGGCACACTGGCTTTCACTAACCCCAGTCAAGGCTCTGGGAGCCCCACTCCTGCTCCAAGGGGGTCTCAAAACACCCCCCATGGCCAACCCCCCCGCTCCCTGCCTGCGCAGAGCACATCCTCGCTCCCTCGAGGAGCTCCTGCCTCCCCAAGCTGCTCTCTCCAGACAAACTCAGTGCTTTTTCAGTTCCTCTTCCACCCACAAGCAGGAGGCACAGAAGCTGCCTCTGCTCGTCAGGGATGGAAACTTCCACCAGATCAGCAGCAGAGATATTTTCCGTATCGAGCGCGGAGCAGGGAGGGGGAACCACTCAGGTGCCGGGAGGTTTTCTGCTGGTTTGGGAAATTTTCCATCTTCAGTGCAAGAAGGTTTTGGATTTCTAAAAATAGTGGCTTGAGGTTCTGGAACAGTGTCTGGGTCTAGGGGCCTGCCACAGCAGGATCCCCTAGATCCAGTCACAAAGGAACATGTCCAGGGGGGTTTGAAATGTCTCCAGAGAAGGAGACTCCACAACCCCCCTGGGCAGCCCCTGCCAGAGCTCTATCACCCTCACTGGGAAGAAGGTCCTTCTCACACTGATGTGGAACCTCCTCTGCTCCAGCTCACACCCACTGACCCTTGTCCTGTCACTGGGTGCCCCTGAGCAGAGCCTGGCTCCATCCTCCTTACACCCACCCTTCACATCTTGATCAACATCCATGGGGTCACCCCTCAGTCTCTTCTCCCAGCTCAAGAGCCCCAGCTCCCTCAGCCTCTCCTCAGCAGGATGATGCTCTCCTCCCTCCATCATCCCTGTGGCTCTGCACTGGGCTCTCCCCAGCACCTCTGGAGCTGAGGGTCCAGAACTGGACACAACGAAGCTCCATGGATGAGCACAAACCATCACCGGAACTGGTGGGCACTGCCAGTGTCTGACTGAGCTAACGACAACAAAACCCTTTGAGGACTGAGAGCCCCACAGTCACTCCTGAGAATCACAGAGCATTAGGGCTTGGAAGGGACCTCGAGAGATCATCCAGTCCAGTCCCCCTGCCAGAGCAGGATCCCCTAGATCCAGTCATTAGACATTAGAAGGGACCTCAAAGATCATCCAGTCCCATCGTCCTGCCACAGCAGGATCCCCTAGATCCAGTCATTAGGGATTGGAAGGGACCTGGAAAGACCATCCAGTCCAACCCCCTCCCTCCCTCCCTGCCTCAGCTCAGTGAGCTGAGGGATGTGACTCGCTCAGCTCTACCTCCCTCCTGCCCTCCTGGGGCCCCTGCAGCTCTTCAGTCACAGAGACAACTCAGAACATCAGCAAAACCCAGCTCCTACCTCTCAACCACTTGATTTCCCACCTCAGCAGTTCCCACTCATCCCCTGCAGAGCTCTCTGCCTGCCAGCTGCAAACCCAGGCCCATCCCAGGGGCAGGGATGCCCCAAGGGGTTAAATTCCTGCACTGGGGAGATCCCTGGTCCCATCCAACCACCCTTCTACATCCCACAGGAGAACTGAGACAGCAGTTTAAAAATAGTCTCAGTTTCCAGGGGTTGGAAGTGTCATTAACAGTCTCAGCAGCCTGGGGCAGGGGGAAGCAAGCAGATCAACTCCTGTGCCGACACATCCCCGCGGTCACCGGTGTCCTCAGACCCCCAGCACCCAGAAAACCTCTCCTGTGCATCCCCTGCCAAGGAGCCTGAGGCTCTGGGAGAGCAGGGAGCTGGGGCAGAAGAAATGCTGTGCACAAGCTGCTCCTCCAACGTTGCTTCTGCTGAGCACAGCTGCTGCAGGCACTGCTGCCTCCTAACCCTCGTGTGATCCTGCTCTGCCAGGGGGACTGGACTGGATGATCTTTGGAGGTCCCTTCCAATCCCTCGTGTGATTCTGTGAGACATCCTGCGCAGCGCAGAGGTGATGGGATACAGGAGATACAGGTGTGCACCAAGGAGGGTGGAGACGCAGGATGTGGAGCTGCTGCAGCTCCAAAGAGGCTTTCACAGAGTCACAGAATGTTAGGGGTTGGAAGGGACCTCAAAAGATCATCTAGTCCAGTCCCCCAGCCACAGCAGGATCCCCTAGATCCAGTCACACAGGGGAGACCCATGGACCAAGAGGGCTGCTCCATCCCTCCCCAATTCACAGCAGCCCAGGCTGGAAGGGACCTCGAGGATCATCCACAGTCCAGCCTATCCAGCTAAAAACAGAGCTGAAATTCACTCTCCCAGCAGCCTGTCCAGCTGGGGCTTCAAACTGTCCCATGTAGGGTGATCAACCCCTTCCCTTGGGAGATGATTCCAGCAGTAGATTGTTCTCATGGGGATGAACTCTCTTCTGGACTCCCATCAGAACCTCCCCAGCAGTAACTCAGACCCTCAGGCCACAGCACTGCTCCCTCCAACAGGGCAGGAGCAGGGACATCTCCATCACAGCATCAGGAGAGCCTCAGTCCATGTCCCAGCCTCTCAGGCTCTGGACAGGACGTGGGATCACTTAGTCCTTGTGACTCTTCTGAGTCTGAAGGTGTCTTCACACAGAAGAGCCCTACATTTAACAGTGAGGTCTTCAAATGCAACAAGAACAGCCATGAAAACCCCCAACCTGCCTGGCAAGGAGACCAAGGTGATGAGGAGAAGGACTCAGCCCTTGGGAGCCCTTTTCAGCACCTCACGATGGGCATCCTGGAAGTCATCCAGGACTGCTGCAAGCCCTTGGCCACCAGCTCCCAGGAGGAGCTGCCAGCAGGGTGGTTCTTCCCATCCCAGTTGAGGTGGTGTGGAGGTGGCACCTGCCAGCAGCAGAGACAACAGGTCAGAACCACGAGGCAGCTCCAAGCCCTGTGGACCTGCTGCCAGACTCTCTCACCACAGCCAGCACCATGACCCGATGGCCGGGGCAGAGCACAGGAGCAGCCCCAGCTCCACAGCCGGGCACAGGCTGCCTCTGCCTGAGACCCTGGTGGCCAGTAGCCTCTTGAAAGACCTTTCCCTTCCCTCCTGCTTCCTCTCCCTCCTCCGCCAGCCCCGTGTTTACAGCTCAACGCAGCACAAACCCTTCCTCCACGTCACCCCTGGCCCAAGCCATCCCCGCTCGCTGTTTCTCCGAGACAAGTTAATAGGATGGAAGGCTCCCCGGGGACCTCGAGCCAGCCAACATCATCCCGGGGAAGCAAGGCAGAGATCCTGACACGTCGGAAATGACTTCAAGCCTATTAATTACCCCTTCTTCTCCAGCACATCTCGGGGAGAGAGAGACAGAGAGAGAGCCTGACAAACTCCAAGGCAACAGGGAGCATCCTTCCCTGCCCTGAGAAGAGCCCTCAACACCCCGAACACCCCCTCCAGAAACAACCCCCCTGCTGGGGTTGGGTATCAATTAACTCATCAGCAATTAGGGGAAGGACAGGCAGCCTGTTGGGGAGAGCTCTGCTCCTTCTCTGTGTTCCCAGGGGATGCTGGAGCCCGGCGTGGGCTGGGGACTCCACCGGCTCCTGCCACACAGGGAGCTTTCAGGAGGATGGAGCCAGGCTCCGCTCAGGGGCATCTCCTCTTATGAGAAGAGCTGAGGGAGCTGGGGCTCTTGAGTTTGGAGAAGAGGAGACTGAGGGGTGACCCCATGGATGTTGATCAAGATGTGAAGGGTGGGTGTCAGGAGGATGGAGCCAGGCTCTGCTCAGGGGCACCCAGTGACAGGACAAGGGGCAGTGGGTGTGAGCTGGAACAGAGGAGGTTCCACATCAGTGTGAGAAGGACCTTGTTCCCAGTGAGGGTGCCAGAGCCCTGGCAGGGGCTGCCCAGGGGGGCTGTGGAGTCTCCTTCTCTAGAGACATTTCAAACCCACCTGGAGATGTTCCTGTGTGACTGGATCTAGGGGATCCTGCTGTGACAGGGGGATTGGACTGGATCGTCTTTCAAGGTCCCTTCCAACCCCTCGTTCTGTGATTCCCATCACCGACTGCCAACAACCTCCACTGGAATGATCCAACCTGGAAGCCCAGATGCACTTGAAAACCTCCGTGAGCCCCCCACCTCAGCCTCTGAAGGTGCCTCCCAAGCCCTGCCGGCATAATTGATCCTAATTGTTATCGGCGTTGGGTATTAAATGCGTCTCCCCCCGCGACGCGGCTGCGGCGAGGGGCTGTCAGCGGAGTCTATTGTACAAATAAATGACTGGATTTCTTATTCAGGAGCCGCCGACTTGACAGAGCTGATTTTGATGCAAAGCAGCCCCGGCGGAGCTGCTGCCTTCGGCTTCGTTCTTAAGGGGCGTCTCTACGGCTTCTGGGTTACGGCACAGCCCGGAGCCAGCAGAGCCCCACAGACCAGCCCGACCTGTTGGGGTAACTCAGGAATCACAGAGTCATCAGGGATTGGAAGGGAACTCCAAAGATCATCCAGTCCAACCCCCTGCCACAGCAGGATCACCCAGACCAAGTCATAGAATCATCAGGGATTGGAAGGGACCACAGGATCATCCAGTTCCAACACNCCTCCCTCGACCTGCTGGCCACACTTCTCCTGATGCAGCCCAGGATCCAGTTTGCCTTCTGGGCCACAAGTGCCCACTGCTGGCTCATGCTGAGCTTTTGGTCCACAAGCCCCCCAAGTCCCTCTCCTCAGGGCTACTCTGCAGCCAGTCCCTGCTCAGCCTGTATTTGTGCCTAGGATTGCCTCCACCCAGAGGCAGGACCTTACACTTGGTCTTGTTGAACCCCATCAGGTTGGCTCGTGCCCACCTCTCCAGCCTGTCCAGGTCCCTCTGGATAGCACCCTTCCCCTCCAGAAGAGTCACAGAGCCCCAAACTCTGCTCTCGACCCCCCCTCCCCGCCGCCCATCAATTAGCGGTGCAGCGGCGGCTCCCTCGCTGCCGGCACCATTAGCATTTTGATTGAACGGCTGCTGAGAGGCGACTGCCAGCAGAAGATTGTGCTCGGAGAGCGACGGGGCTGCGTTGGCTTCCATCGGGGCTCGCGGCGGCCCGGCGGCTCCTACTCACAAGAGACAAGGCGCTAATTCTGACGGGGCTGGGGATGGGGGGGGTTGTTCTATCGATGGGTTGGTTCAGCTGGATCTCTCTGGGAGATGGGGTTGGGTTAGGCTGGACCCCAACCCTACTCACGGCGCCACAGAACACTAGGGATTGGAAGGGACCTCGCAAGGTCATCTAAGCCCACTTGGCAGCGGGTCTGGGGGCTGCTACTAGTGCTCAGATCTGAGCTCTCCGATAGCCACAGACTACCCGAGCGGTGTCACGGGTGAGACGTGGGGTCCCCAGAAAGCTGGGAGTGCAGGTAGAGCGGGGCTCTGCCAGCGGCCTTCCGAGAGAGGCCATAACAATGACGACGGTAGTGACAATCATCCTCATGATAATGATGGCAATTACAGTAATGAGGAGTATTAGCAGCAGAAAATATTAACAACAATAAGGAAGAAGTAGAAAAGGGAGAAGAAGGAGAAGAGGAAAAAGAAGAACAGGAAGAAAAAGAGGAGGAAGAATAGGAAGAGGAGGAGGAAGAAGAATAGGAATTAAAATAAGGAAGCAGAAAGAAGAGTAGGAATAAAAAAAAGAGGAAGAGGAGGAAGATGAAAGAGGAAGAGGAAGAAGAGGAAGAAGAAGAAGGAGCAAAAAGGAGGAGAAAGAATAGAAATAAAAGAGTAATAATAGTAAGAAGAACAGGAAGAAAAAGAAGAGGAGGAGGAAGAAAAGAAGAAGAGGAGGAAGAAGAACAGGAAGAAAAAAGGAGGAGGAAGAAGAATAGGAAGAAAAACAGAAGGAAGACGAATAGGAATAAAAATAAGAGGAAGGAGAATAGGAAGAAAAAAGGAGGAGGAAGAATAGGAATAAAAATGAGAGGAAAAAGAATAGGAAGAAAAAGAAGAGGAAGAAGAAAAGAAGAAGGAAGAACAGGAAGAAGAATAGAAAGAAAAGAAGAAGAGGAGGAAGAAGAAAGAAGAACAACAAGAAGGAAAAGAAAAGGAAGAAGAATAGAAACAAACAACAGAGGAAGAAGAAAAAGAAGAAGAAAAGAAGAGGATGAAGAAGAATAGGAAGGAGAGCAATAGGAAGAAGACTAGAAAGAAGAAGAGGAAGAAGAAGGAACAAGAAGAATAGGAAGAAAAAGAAAAGGAGGAGGGAGAAGAATAGGAATTCATAAAAGAGGAAGAAGAAGAAGAAGAAGAGGAGGAAGAAGAACAGAAAGGGGAGGAATAGGAAGAAGAATAGAAAGAAGAGGAGGAAGAAGAAGAAGAAGAAGGAAGAAGAAGAATAGGAAGAAAAGGAAGGAGGAATAAGAACAGGAATAATAATAGTAGGAAGAAGAATAAGAGGAAGAAGAAGAAGAGGAGGAGAAAGGAGAAGAAGAAAGAAAAGGAAGGATACAGACTAGAAGACTAGGAAGAAGGCCACAAGGACAAGAAGAAGAACAACAACAACGATCAATATTGCTCACGCAATAACGACGACAGTAAATAACGACAATAAATGCACCAACTCCTTGGCCAAGTGCTGGGGCCGCGCTCGGTGCTGACACAAGGGAAGGCCAAAGGCGAAGATTTATCAGGGCCCCCTTCGTGCCCCGGGAGCGTCCCCACAGCCCCTGGGCGCGAGCGAGCTCCGGCGGCCACGGCAGAGGTGCTAACGAAGGGCAGATCCACGGTGGCCGCGGCCGGGCAATGGATGCGCGGGGCGAGGAGCGTGAAGTACCAAGACAAGACGATTCATTAAATCTACCATTAAAATAAAAACGCCCCCCGCATCAGACAGCCCCGGTTACTGATAGTCCCAGGGCTGATGCCTCCCCTGATGGATCGCTGTGCGGCGGCCAACAGGCAGCCAACGACGCTTCAGTCACGGGGACGTGCTGCCAACTCACCGGCAACAAGCACCCCGACCCCGAGGTCTGCTCTCAGGGGAGAACGAGCCAGCCCCGCTGCGGAGCCCCCTGCCCACCCGTCCTGCTGCTCCACAGCGAGGCCACGCAGGTGGGGCCACCGGCAACGGAGCAGCAATGAAAGAGAGTCCATGGCTACTGGCAGGGTGGTACTGACCCCTGCTGAACCTCAACGGTGCCCACCCGCCACGATGAGCACAGCGGGGTCACAGAGGTCCTTGCTGCCACCGGCCAGGCTGGGCAAGGACAGGACCCCACGCAGAGGTCGGTCCTGCTGTCCAGCTGCCCACCCTACAGACCCCAACCAGCAACCCATCTCCCCAAACCCTTCCTCAGCCTCCTCCACCTCAGCTGCACCCCAGCCCTGCCCCATGGCTCTTCCCACAGCTCAGGAAGGCTTTCTGAAGGCTCCCTCTTCCTCCTCCACCCCCCGAGCAGCTCCCCTGGCATCAGCCACGACAGTGTCAGCCACCGGCTGCACCCTTCAAACGCTCTGATGGCAGATTTGGGGTGAGAGACACGCAGAGAGCCCCCCGGCACCATCAGGGGACACTGATCAGACCTCAGCAAATCCTGACGCCCACCAGGCACCGGGGAGCAGCAACACTTCCCGAAATAAAACCAGTCAGAGTGGCCCCCCCAGTCAGGAACCCGGTGAATTTATCCATCTCTCCACACAGACGGATCCGCGAGCGCAGATTCCTATTCTTCATACCGTCACCCGACGGCTGTCGGGGGCTTTTATCAGAGTCATCTGACCTGGAAAGCATCTGTTGTTAATATCTCTGTTTTATTATTTATCAAACCCATTTCTTCCTGGAATGACTAATTCCACAGCCACAGCTGCTCCCGGCTCCCCTCCGCAGCTGCTCCGTCCCCCAGCAGCCCAGCGGGTTGTCACAGCATCATTAGGGATTGGAAGGGACCTTGAAAGACCATCCAGTCCAGTCCCCCTGCCCGGGCAGGACCACCTAGAGCAAGTCACACAGCATCAGCCCACCTCCAGCTGCCCCAGCTGAGCCCTCCCAGAGCCTGAGTGTGGGGCCAGCCCCCTGCTCCTAAACCCTGGTGCAAGGAACCCGCAGAGACCGGAGGAGAAGAGACGCTGCTGCTCAGGATGGAGCTTGGCAGCAGGGGGTCCCCTGCTCCGGGCCGGGCTGGCATCGCGCAACGAGACCTGAGCGAGGGAAACGGGCTCACGGAAGCAGAAGTTGGCAAAAGCCAAGCTGGCTGGCAGTCCCCGCGAGCGATTCCAGCTCGTCCGAACTTCCTGCGCGCTGTCGGGGGAACGTTTGCTCCTCGGAGCGAGTTCTCCTGCCAGGATTCTCCCCGCAGATGCTGCCCTCCCGTCCCCCCGGGAGATGGTTTCCACGGCAGAGCCCGGCTGCCACGCAGCCACCCACAACTCTCCGATGACTTGGTGGTGCCACCAAGGAGGTGATGCCGTGGCCAAGGCATGAGCCACAGGGGCAGACCCTGATCTACGCCCAACGCTGACCCTGGGTCCCTAACTGCAGAAACACAGTCATCAAGGTTGGAAAAGACCTGCAAGTGCCTCCAGTCCAACCACCTGCCCTACAGACCCCAACCACTACCCCATCTCCTCAAACATCCTGGTTGCCAGGTTGCCAAACCCCTCCAGGGATGCTGCATCCACCCCATCCCTGGGCAGCCTGTTCCAAGGGCTTCCCACTCTTGCTGGGAAGAAGCTTCTTCCTCAGCTCCAGCCTGACCCTCCCCTGGCACAACCTGACCCCAGTTCCTCTGGTATCACCAGTCTCCAGGGAGAAGAGGCCACCTCCAGCCTCACTCCAACCTCCCTTCACGTGGTTGCAGAGACCAGGGAGGTCTCCCCTCAGCCCCCTCTTGTCCAGGCTGAGCACCCTGAGCTCCCTCAGCCTCACCCCATCAGACCCATTCTCCTGCCTTTCTGCTGGGGCTGGTGGAGCTGGACCAGAGCAGCGTAGAGTCTGGCAACTGGGCCAGAACAAGGTCTCGGTGGTGGTCCTGCTGTGTCGGGGGGGACTGGACTAGATGACCTTTCGAGGTCCCTCCCAACCCCTAATGTTCTGAGCACAGGGGCAGGATCCCCTTCTTGGTCCCCCACAGCAGAGGCTGAACTCGCGAGGTGCCCGCACAGAGCTCTGCAGCCCCTGGTCCTCTCCCGAGGAGGAAGCCCGGCTGGCACGGGCTAGCTCCTCAAAAAGAGGGCCACCAACTGCTTACACGGGTCGAATGTCCTCGTTCTGGTGCAGAAAAGACTCCATAAATCAACACGAACGAGCCCCAGCCCCGCACGGACCCCTCAGATGCGCTGAGCTGCACTTTCTCCTGGAAGAAGCCAGAAATAGCGGATCCAGCGGGAAAAAAAGGCACCAGATGTTGTTATTTCAGCTTCTGGCTACAAGAAAACACCCCGAGTAAGCAAAAACCCCTCCTGCCAGCACCTATTCATCAGCCTAATTAAAGAAACCTCCCGTCCAAACTGGGCGCCCGGGGGAAGCCGCAGGTGCTGGGCAGGTAGCCGGGGCGTGAGCAGCACCCCGAGCAGCACCCTGGAGATGCTGGAGGGAGGGAGCTCGACGGGGGTCACCTGAAGGGAGGGAAGAAGGAGAGATGGTGCCAGAGTCACTGGGTTTTATAGGTGGCTGGCTGCCCTGCCCAGTCAAACCAGCATGGATGAGGGCAGGCAGGAGGGAGGGATGGGGCAGGAGGTGAGGGAAGGCTCTGCAGGACCAGAGACCAGTCCCAGCCCCTGCAGCTCACGGTTCCACACGGCCAAGCTGGTCATTTTAACAGCATCTAAGGTGTGAAGACAAGAGGACTGGGCAGGGGGAACAGGTCTGCACGAGGGCTGCAAACCCTCCGTGATGCTCCCGCTCGCCCACTCCACTGCCAGCCCTCCCCTGGCACAGCCCCTGCCCCACAGACACCACCCCGGGAGGTGTCCTCACAGGACATTAGGGGTTGGGAGGGACCTCAAAAGATCATCTAGTCCAGTCCCCCCAACACAGCAGGACCACCACTGAGACCTTGTTCAGGTCCAGATGCCAGACTTTACACTGGTCACAGCTCATCCAGTGTCACCCTGCCCAGCTCCACCAGCCCCAGCAGAAAGGCAGGAGAATGGGTCTGATGGGGAGAGGCTGAGGGAGATGGGGCTGCTCAGCCTGGACAAGAGGAACCTGAGGGGAGACCTCCCTGCTCTCTACAACCACATGAAGGGAGGTTGGCGTGAGGTGGAGGGTGGCTGCAGGAGACCTGCCCCACAGAGCTATCGGTGACCTGACACCAGGGCCAGCAGCCTGCACCTGGCCACAGGGTCTGAATGGGGGCTACAGGACTGAGCCCCTCGGTCAGCATCTCCCCTTGTTACTCACCGTGTTAGGAGAATCAGAAGGAGGATGGACGAGCTGGGAAGGTCCAAAGCTCTGGCAGGGGGATTGGACTAGATGATCTTTCAAGGTCCCTTCCAATCCCTAATGACTGGATCTAGGGGATCCTGCTCTGGCAGGGGGGTTGGACTGGATGATCTTTGGAGGTCCCTTCCCATCCCTAATGACTGGATCTAGGGGATCCTGCTCTGGCAGGGGGGTTGGACTGGATGATCTTTGGAGGTCCCTTCCCATCCCTAATGACTGGATCTAGGGGATCCTGCTCTGGCAGGGGGGGTTGGACTGGATGATCCGTTGAGGTCCCTTCCAACCCCCAATGCTCTCTGATTCCTGCTGATTACTGAAGGAACCTGCTGCCCCATTAGTGAGAAGACAAAACACAAGCAGCTGGCACCACCCCCCTGCTGTCCTCTCCAAAACCCCAATCCTCACCTTCAAAGCCTCATCAGCTAACCAGAGGCTTCCAAACTAATTGCTGGGCTGTGCTCTCTTCCCCTCATTATTGCCATCAACACACTTGTTTGCTAAACAAGGAAAGGAAAATGTCACGGCATCTCCCGAGCGGGGCCGGCGAGCCGAGCCTCCCCGCCACTGGCCCCGCCGTCGCCGCGCACACACCCCTCTCCCGCTGCGGCGCCCCGGCCCCGGCAGCTGCTCAGTCCTTCTCCTCCCCCTGGATGTGGTTTTCATGGCCGGTGTGAAATCAGGCGACGAGGGATGACAGACAGCGCCGCGCCGTGCAATTATCCCGAGCCTCAGGTGGCGCTCGGCTGGGGGGCCACGGCGACGGGGGCCACCCGAGTCACTCGATCATCGCCTCAAAAACTGTGGCCACCCTGCCTTGGGAAACCTGTTCCAGCATCTCAGCACCGTCACAGCAAAGAATTGGTTCCTCATGTCCAACCTCATGTCCAACCTTACGTCTGGAACCCTTTCCCCTTGTCCCCTCGCTACCACCCCTGTCAAAAGCCCTACCCCATCTTTCTTGTAGCCCCCTTCCTTCAGAGATTGGAAAGCTGCTAGAAGATCGCCTGGAAGCCTCCTATTCTCCTGGCTGAACAACTCCAAGTTGCTCAGCCTGTTCTCACAGGGGAGGTGCTCCAGCCCTCTGATCATTTGAGTTGTTTTCCTCTGGACAGGATCTGGGAGCAATGTGTCCTTCTGATGCTGGAGACTCCAGATCTGGACCCAGTAATCTGGGTGGGGGTCTCAATCCTTGATGCTCTGATGATCTAGGAGATCCTGCTCCTTCAGGAGGATTTGACTAGATGACCTTTCAAGGTCCCTTCCCATCCCTAACGTTCTGTGACTCCATGACCACGACCTGCTGCCTTAACGGGAGGGAGGTGGCAATAAACAAACAACTGCAGTGGCCCTGAATTAGACTTCTCTCTCATCTATAAAATCATCAGTGATAAAATTCACAGGTTGGCTACCAAACCGAGGGCCTGGCACTGAGAGTGTTGACCGGACGGTGTGGCCAGCCCCTGCCTTGCCTCAGTTTCAGGATTGAAGGAGCCCGAATCACATCCCTCCCGGCCGCCCTGCCGCTCCCAGCCACGTGAGCCAGTTAATTGCTATGAAAACAGCTCCGGGGGCTTTGAAGAACATCTCCTGCTAGGTCCCACACCAGCAATTACAGCTGGTGGGGGTGGTCACTGCACAGCTTCCCTTGTCCCTCAGCCAGCTCACGACGCACGACTGCCGTGGTGCCCGGCCCTCTCCTCCTCAGAGCTGCCGAACGGAGATGCCAAACGCCTTCGTCCGGAGGAGCATCTTCCCCTCCTGCCCTTGGCTGGGGGTTGGAAGCGGCTGATCTTCACGGGTCCCTTCCAACCAAAAGGCTTCCTAGGAAGGGCTCAGCCTGGCTTCAGGCACCTCCACCCAGACGTGGCTGGTGACACCAAACCAACCTCCAGCTGCTGGGCAGAGCCCGAGGATGAGGCACTAGCCCCCGGGCAGCTCGTGCTGGCCGCTGCTTTCTGGAGCCGCCTTCCACAACGGAGCTGGAAGGACACGGTCGTCCCGCCAGGCTCCCTCCGAGCGCAGAGATCGATAACTGCTGCTGCTCCCCAGATGCCATCTGCTCCGTGCAAGGGCACCCACCGACACCCCCCTCCCTCTGCTCCTCTCCAGTTACCGGAGCCCTGTCAAGACCTTCTGGCTCCGCTCCCTGCGCAGAAGGGCCCGAGCACGGCTCAGCCCACGGGCACTGAGGGCAACCAGCGCCTTCTGGCCCAAAAGGAGCGGCTGCCACAGAGGAACCTGCCTTCCAGGAGCCAGCGTGCCCACCGCCACCACTAAGTGGCCAAGCTGGAAGGAGAAGCTACCCAAACGGAAAGGGGAAAGCATGGGAGAAGGCTGGACAAACTCAAGCATGAAGATGAAGACGACCCTTTGCTCTGCCTTTCACGCTTGCTTCTTCCTTCCACCTGCGCTTGGCAGCGGCGAGGACCCGGAGCTCAGACTTTCACGCCTCCCTGGCAGCTGCTCCCAGCCCCTTGGCAGCAGCCGGGCTTCGCCCGCTCGCAGGAACTTTGGCCACTCCAGCAGCGTCCTCCACTCCCAGCCTGTTCCCTGGAGAACAGAGCCGACCCCACCGGGGTGATTGGCCAGGAGCAGGAGGGACAGAGCTGGGTCTGGATCCTGACCCGATGGAGCAGCAAGGTGCAGGTGCCATCACCTTCACCCAAGGGCACTGGGGTCCCTGTGGACTCCTAGCTCCTTCCTGCTCAGACCTCACCTAGGAGCTGGCACGAGGATGCTGAGGCGGCACAAGGATGCTGAGACAACACAAGGATGCTGAGGCGGCACAAGGATGCTGAGGTGGCACAAGGATGCTGAGACAACACAAGGATGCTGAGACAACACAAGGATGCTAACGTGAGGAGGAACGTTCTGTTTGCAAGCAGGAAAAACCAAGCAGCTACAAAACCCACCAGGCAGTGACACGAATGTTCAGGATTCCTGGGGAAAATGGGGAAGGAACAAAGGGAAGACCTGTTGCCTCTCATCTCCAACACAGGTCCCTGCAGAGGCTCCTGGCACTGCAGCCCAGGCACAGGGCACCAGCAGCGGGTTTGCTGGGCAGGAACAGACCAAGGACCACATGGAGAAGCAGGAGAAGACTCACTGAAACACACCCCAGGGGTCAAATCTGCTGAGAAGATGCCTTGCTGGGACCCCCTAGTTGTGCCTGAGCCCAGCTGCCAGGAGACCCCACAAGAGCAGGGCTGGAGCCCTCGTGCCCTGCACGCAGAGCGAGCACCCTGCCAGGACCCTGAATGGAGAAGGGTATTTATGGCCCATTAAAAGGGTGGAAAATTCCCTGGATATAAAAGGAACTTGTCGGGGGCTGAGCTTGGTCCCGTTACAAAACCAAAGGGCACTGGCTGCTCACATTCCCTGGCAGGACTTCTCTTCCCAAGTGAGTCTTCTAATCGCTGCTGCTGAATTTTCCAGGGGACTACGGAGAGGGATCAGAGCTTGAGAGGGAGGAAACGCTGTCCCGGAGCTCTGCCTGAGCCCCAGCCATCCACTGGTGCGGAGATGCTAATCCCAGAGCAAGACAGTGCTGGGAGGTTGGGTCTTCTGACCCTACCACGACGAGGCAGCAGTGGTTGGATGCTCTGGGCTGATCCCCATCGCTGTGGGGCCGGGCAGCCGCCCTGAACAAAGGCGCTGCAGCCGCTGCTCTAAGCTGCCAACACACTCAGGGGGAGAGACAACAGGAGAACCCCACCGAGAGGCTGGAGGGCGACGGGTGATGAAGCCCTGTGCCTCTTGTGAAGGACACAGAGGGAAATTCCTCTTGTGGAGCCCCTGCTCACTCCGAGAGCCGCCGCTGCAGGAGGAGGGCTCCCCAGCTTCAAAACACCATCACGGGTGGAACCTCAGCCGAGGGGCCCGTCGCCTTCACTCGCTTGTGTCCCAGCTTCACCAGCCTCATGCCCAGCCTCCCCCAGTGCTGGTTGCTTGGGCTAAACCCTGCGCTGCCCTGCAGCCTTGGCACAGCCAGCTCCCTGGGCTTCTCCACCTCCAGGGACACCACAAAGCCAACGAGGCTCCTCCCAGTCACTAGCCTGCCCAGAGGAGTCAAACCCTAATGGGCACACGAGGTGCCAAGCAGCCCCTCTCCTCTGCAACGCCTACCAGGCGGAGGGCCGTGGCACCGGTGGCACTTGGGGCAGAAGCTGGGGCAGAAGGTGCTGGCCGAGCTCCCGCTCTCTCTTACCTCTGTGCCTGTTGGTCGTCTTGTCAAACATCAGCATGGCGTCCTCCACCTGCAAGACACAAGAGGGGACAGGGCTGCTTTAGCCACCGGTGGCACCGCAAAGGCACAGTGGGCAAACTGGGCAGGAGATGGAGAGGAGGAGCAGCCTGGGCTCAGCGACGGGCGATGCGTCGGCTCTCTCCTTCCCTCTGCAGCTCCTCCACTTGGAAACCTCGCTGCCTCCAACCCTCCAACCCCCAGCTGAGGTCTGATCCCGAGGTGGAAAAGCCAACATGTGAAGTTCTGCTGCCCTAAAGAGCCAAAGAGCTCGTCCACCTCCCGCTGCTCCCTGGCTCTGCCTCGTCCCAGTTTGCAGGGAGACAGGGACGGGCTGAGGGTGTAGACTGGAGCCTGTGACTTCTCCAAACCAGAGCCACTGCCTTGGCTGAGAACCAGGAGCAGAAAAGAGACAGGAAGAGCAGGGAGGAGGGAGGGAGAAGGTTTCCTTCGCATCAGGCTGGGCTCCTCCACTTCACACCAGAGACGACTGATGAAAGGAGCTGAAGTGCAACCAAATTGCTCTCAACCTCCACAGCTATTTGCATGATTCATTCCAGCCCCATCTAATCTGCACAGCCACACCTCGGACTTCACACTCATTTTGGAAGGAGGAGCCTGTGCTGGGGTCTCATCTGGCGGTGCCACCACGTTTTACACGGCTGCTGGGAGGTCCCAGGCACCCGGGCATCTCCTCCGAACAGGAACTGCTGCCTGGCTGCTCCCTGTTGTAAACTAGGGGCTGGAGCATCGCTGAACTGCAGGAGACACCGAGGGAAGAGGAGAAAGTCTCTAAAGAAAAGGGTTTATTCCTTAAAAGACTCTAGGGGGTGGGTTTTGTTAGTTGAGTAGGAGGCTTTGGGACTCCTCAACACAAGGACACGGAGGTTTCCTCTAGATCAGTCACTTCAGCTAAGAGCTTTAGGTCATCTAGTGATAGGACAAGGGGTGATGGGTGTGAGCTGGAACAGAGGAGGTTCCACATCAATCTGAGAAGAAACTTCTTCCCAGTGAGGGTGACAGAGCCCTGGCAGGGGCTGCTTAGGGTGGGTTGTGGAGTCTCCTCCTCTGGAGATGCTTAAAACCCACCTGGCCATGTTCCTGTGTGACTGGATGTAGGGGGATTGGACTGGACGATCTGTCGAGGCCCCTTCCAATCCCTAATGTTCTGGGATTTACATTGCAGCTCGATGCTCTCCTCACCTTGCACAGGGTCATCCAAGGATCTACTTCCACCCCTCGTGCCAACCTCTTCTGCCACCCCACCTCAAGCAGAGCAGCAAGACCTTACCCTGCACCTGGACTCAGCTAAAGCCCGGCTCTGCTGACTGGTTTGAACAGAGGAACAGCAGGAGCAGGAGGTGCACAAGCCGTCCCCTCGCACCCACCCTGCAGAGCCCCAGAGCTGCCGATGCCCTGGAAGCCCCAAAGCCCCGTGTCCTGCTGGCTGCCTGCTCTGAGCAACAGCAGGAGGCAGATAAGTTCAGAGCTCCTGGGCCCTGCTGCTTATCTCTGCTCTGGGCTGGTGATGTCTGATCTGCAGCCTGCGCTTCCCAGTCCTGCAGGTCCTGACCTCCCTGGAACCCGAATCACAAGTTTGCACCTCACGTCGCATCGCTGCATCCAGACGTGTGCCACCCCCTCCACTTCTGTCCCCACACCAGCTGCTGCTGCACAAGATCCCCTCCAGAGAAACCTTCCTGCCTGGCACCCCACAGCAGAGCCCAGCGGGGTCTGGGTACAGGGCAGCATCGGTGCCCCGTTCCCAGGGAGCTCCCCAGCCCTGGCTGGACCTGCTGTCCTTGCACGTAAAACGCAGCTGCGCTGCTGCTGGGGGGCAGAGAAGCGCCACAGGATGAGGCAGGACGGGGCTCGACCCTCGCTGCCGCAAGCCCCCACCAGGCTGGAGCTGTGGGGTGCAAACCCCTCGCCCGCGGCATCACCTCCTGTGCAGCCTCGTCCTGCTCCCGGCGAGCGCCGCCGTGAGAGCCCTGCTGCAGGCAGCCCAGTTCCAGGCCACACACGGTTTGGTGGCCTCTCCCACCCGTACGAGCCAGCTCCCCTCCCGCCGCAGCCCCGGCGCTGTGCTGGAGCCGTGACCCCGGAGACATCTTTTTAACGCAGACAGACCCCTGCGAGCAGCGGGCACACAGCAGACGGGGCGCACAGACACCCCCCCCCCGGGGCTGTGCACCTCATCCCTCGGGGCACCAGCACCTGCTCCCGGGGAGGGGGGGTGGCCAGCGGCGGGCTCCCAGCCCCCTGCAGCCGGGCCAGCTCCCACGTGCAAACCCGGCGCCGAGGGCGAGCGGCGGCCCGAGCACGTCCGTGGGACGGAGCAATCCGCGGGCTGTTGTGCGAGGCAGCTGGTGCCCTTCCAGCAGGGTCTAACTGGTTGTCTTCCTGCCTCCTAAGGTCAGGACGTTTCATCTCCGTCCCTGGCCTTTCGGCGCCCGCCCCACGCCGCGGGGCTCTCCAGGGCAGCCTTTGTGGCGAAGAAAAGCCCCTCCCGTCGGCAGCGCGGTCGCACAATGAGCCGCCTGAATAGCGGGGAGCGCGGCGGCACAAGGAGAATTCGCTCGGCACCCCGGAAAATCAGACACCTCAGGGCTGGTCCGACAGGCAGGAGGGGGAAATCGGTGCGGGGAGGGCAAAGAAAACTTCGCACCACAAAAAAAAAAACACCCAGGAGTGGGGAGGGGAGGGAGGGGGACCACTAACTTATTAATTCAGAAGCCCCATCAATGGGATGGAAATCTGGCAGAACAGCAAGACCCGAAACGGGAGGAATTTGCAGGGACAAAGGGCTGAATAGAAGGGGCTCCCACACGGCCCCGTTCTCACGGTGCTCCCCGAGTCAAACACAGGCGGCTTGTTCGAGCCCGCGGCAAGGAGCCGCCAAGGTAACCGGCAGTAAACCCGGCAGCAGGCGAACGGATCCCCGCTCCAGGGCGAGGGGAGGAAAGAGCCCTCGAACACAACAGCCCGCAGACGAAACTCAAGTGCCCAGGAGCCGGCTCTGGTTTACGAGCTGACTCCCTCCTCCAGCCGAGCTCCCCGGGCTCACCCGGCGCTGCCGAGGTGCTCGGGTTGTGCGACCAGCACCCTGGGTACCAGAGAGAAGGGAGGTGCCTGCAGGGATGGGGGGACGGACAGGGAGAGAGCAGAGTCACAGAACGTGAGGGAGTGGAAGGGACCTCGAAAGATCGGCCAGTCCAATCCCCCCGACACAGCAGGATCCCCTAGATCCAGTCACTAGGGACTGGAATGGACCTCAGAACATCAACCAGCCCATTCCCCCTAAAACAGCAGGATCACAGAACATCAAGGACTGGGAGGGACCTTGAAAGATCAGCCAGTCCAATCCCCCTGCCACAGCAGGATCACCTAGATCCAGTCACACAGGAACATCTCAAGGAGGGTTTGAAACGTCTCTAGAGAAGGAGACTCCACAACCCCCCTGGGCAGCCCCTGCCAGGGCTCTGGCACCCTCACTGGGAAGAAGGTCCTTCTCACACTGATGTGGAACCTCCTCTGCTCCAGCTCACACCCACTGCCCCTTGTCCTGTCACTGGGTGCCCCTGAGCAGAGCCTGGCTCCATCCTCCTCACACCCACCCTTCACATCTTGATCAACATCCATGGGGTCACCCCTCAGGCTCCTTTTCTCCCAGCTCCAGAGCCCCAGCTCCCTCAGCCTCTCCTCAGCAGGGAGATGCTCCCCTCCCTCCACCATCCCTGTGGCTCTGCGCTGGGCTCTCTCCGCAGCTCTGTATCCTTCTGGAAGTGAGGGGCCAACAACTGGACAGCAGATTCCAGATGTGGTCTCAGCAGGGCAGAGTAGAGGGGGAGGAGAACCTCTCTCAATCTGCCAACCACCCCCATTCTGATCCACCCCAGGATGCTGTGGGTCTCCTTGCCCACCAGTGCCCCTTGCAGTCTTGTGGCCATCCTGCTAGCCCCAAACTGTGCCGCCCTTGCCAGCAGTGACACAGCTCACGGTGGAGCCCTACAGGAGCTGATGGAACTAATGAGAGTGTCTCATTTAATTAATGGGCTCAGTCTGGCAGCGGGACTGGACTGGATGATCTTTGGAGGTCCCTTTCAGTCCCTAATGACTGGATCTAGAGGATCCTGCTCTGGTAGGGGGACTGTACTGGGTGACCTTTCGAGGTCCCTTCCAGTCCCTAATGACTGGATCTAGAGGATCCTGCTGGGGCAGGGGGACTGGACTGGGTGACCTTTTGAGGTCCCTTCCAATCCCTACTGCTCTGTGATTCTGTGAGCAAACACAAATAAAAAGAGAGAAGAAAACACGACCAGCCAGCAAATCCCAGCCTCAAACAGACCCTTAACCCCCTCGGAGCTCCCCTCCATCCCAGCACACCCCCCACACCCAGTTTAGACCCAGTTTCTTCCGCACAGCCTCACTAATGGGCTGGAGTTTATTTAACTTTGGGTTTTCTCTGAAGCCACTCGAGGCTCTGAGAAGAGGAAGGGCTGCACCACTTCATTACTCACTGCTGCCACAAGGAAGAGGGGAGAATGGGAGGAAAGAAAAACCTGGAGGAGCCAAAGGCTTTAATGATCCTAACAGTTCCCAGGGTTATTTAAAATAAGCCCAACCCGGCCGACAAAAGGCTCCGCGGAGATAAATGTGTTTGATTTTCTCCCAGTTTCATGCAGAAGTACATTTAAAGCAACAAAACCAGGGTGACCTAAATAAAATGGCTATTAATTGTGCTCCGAAAGGCAACTGACTGAGCGGGACCGATCCAGCCCGGCACGCGAACGCACGGTGCTCCTCAGCCTTTCCTCCTGCTTTCCTCCTCGGGACTTCCAGCTCCTCTCTCTACCGCGGGGCAGCTGCTGGCCATCCTGCTGGCCACCAGGACCCCCAGGTACAGCCAGCCTGGGTTGGGAGCAGCCTCCCCAGCTGTGGGTGGCACCACAGGAGCTCCCAGGGACAGTTTCCCACAAGGTACAACATTGCTGTGGAGCCAGGGGCACCTCCTGAGAGGGGGGCCTGGACAGAAAAGGGGCTGCAGAACCACTTCAGAGGCAGCACCAGCAGCTCCTTGCTGGTCCAGGCACTGGCCGCTGCTCTCTTGCAATGGGGTGGCTCTGAGCTCCTAGCCCTGGCTACCTCAGCGAGGTCTTCTCACGCTGCACAGAGTCCCGGGCACTGCTCAGCACCCAAAACACTCCTGGTGTGGAGCACTTCCCAGTGCCCAAGGGATCGTGGTGGTGCCTGGCACTGCCCAGTGCCCAAGGGCTCATGGTGGTCCCTGGCACTGCCCAGTACCTCAAGGCTCATGGTGGCCCTGGTACTGCCCAGTGGCCAAAGGCTTGCAGTGGTCCCCAGCACAGCCCAGTGCCCAATGGCTCATGGTGGTCCCCAGCACTGCCCAGTGCCCTAAGGCTCACAGTAGTCCCCAGCACTGCCCAGTACCCCAAAGCTCATGGTGGCCCCCAGCACTGCCCATCATCCCTGCTGCAGACCACAGCCAGCACCCCCTGAATGGACCCCCCACAGCCTACAGGTTCCCTCAAGCCCAGAGCAGAATCCAGCTCAGAGCCTGTTCCAGGGCACCCTGAGAAAATCCCTCTTCCCAAGAATCACAGAACATTAGGGATGAGAAGGGACCTCCAAAGATCAGCCAGTTCCAATCCCCTCAACACAGCAAAATCCCCTAGATCCAGTCATTAGGGACTGGAAGGGACCTCAAAAGACCATCCAGTCCAATCCCCCTGACACAGCAGGATCCCCTAGATCCAGTCACACAGGAACATCTCCAGGTGGGTTTTAGACATCTCCAGAGAAGGAGACTCCACAACCCCCCTGAGCAGCCCCTTCCAGGGCTCTGTCTGTGCTTCCTGCTGCCCTGCTGTAAGTACCTGCTGAGCAAGGGGGAAGACAAGACCAGGACTGCATCTCTGTGTCTCCTGATGCATGAAGGGCTGTTTTTATTGCCCAGAGGTTAAAATAAATAGGGAGGGGGGGAGGAGGAAGACAACAGCCGGGTGGACAATTGCCCCAGTAGTCAGCCACAAGCACAAGGCTCAGGTGCCAAGAGCAGCCGTGAAGTTTATTTGTGATGGAAACTCATCTCAGCTCCCCTCGACTGTAATGAAGAGAAACAGATTCATTTTGCTTCCTGCTAGATCCCCTCTTCCCCTCCCTTTTCTGGCTCCTCGCACAGAGCGGCTGCTTCAGAAGCAGCTCAGGGCTGCCTCGTGCAGGGGGAACTCGCCCCCTCCAGCACCCACCGAGCCCCAGGGGAAAACTGCTTCTGCCTCTGCATCCAGGGGTTGTGCTTGTTAATGAGGGATCCACAGGCAGCCCAGAGCTCTGAGCTAAGAGGTGCTGCACAGGGGACCCCCCTGGCTTTGGGGGACCCCCAAGCCCTCACTGCAGCTGGGTGAGCTCTGCCTCCTGCGCTGGGGGACGTTTACAACCTGCCTGGAGATGTCCCTGTGCGACCTGGTCCAGGTGATGCTGCTCTGGCAGGGGGACTGGGCTGCATGATCTTTTGAGGTCCCATCCGAACCCTAATGTTCTGTGAGGATGAGGTGAGGGTGCAGAGAACTGTGCTCAGACCCAGCTCATGACTGTGCTCACAGAATCACAGGACATTAGGGATTGGAAGGGACCTGGAAAGATCATCCAGTCCCATCACCCTGCCACAGCAGGACCACCATGATCAAGTCACACAGAATGCCCCTGAGCAGAGCCTGGCTCCATCCTCCTGACACTCACCCTTCACATCTTGATCAACATCCATGGGGTCACCCCTCAGTCTCCTCTTCTCCCAGCTCCAGAGCCCCAGCTCCCTCAGCCTCTCCTCAGCAGGGAGATGCTCCCCTCCCTCCATCATCTCTGTGGCTCTAGGACTCCTTTCAGGCTGTAGGACCAGAACCCCACTGCCCCAGGACTCACACAGACCTGCTGCCTGCTCCAGGGGCTCTCAGTGCCGACGCTCAGACCCCAGGAGTGACTTCCCCACCTGCCTGAGAAGCCCAACATCTCTGTCCCCAGGACAGGGGGAGCACGGACTGCACTGGATCTGCAGCCCCATGCACACCCTGCACCCCTTGCACATCACCCACCTTCAAGGGAGAAGGAACCGAGGGGAAGCTCAGGCTCTGCTCAGTGGGGCTGGACTCATCCTTCCCCTCTTGCAGAGCACATCATCAAGTTGTGATGAGGAGAGACAAGCCCAGAACCACTTGGGGACAGAAATACCTCGCCACCGGTCACCTTGGGCAGCAATCAGGGCTGCCAGTGACCCACAGGTTGCAGAACTGAGCAGCCCAGTGAAAAGCCACCGCTCAGGAGAGCAGGACGCTCGCCGCCGCCTCCCCCCGCACTCCGCTTCAGTCTGAGCTCCATCAGGGGCCAGAGGCTGGACCATTAGTCCGGGCTGCTGGGATGAATTTTTAAAGAACCTTCTTGATTTCCCTTCATCTCCACCCCTTCCCGCTCCAGGCCAGGCTCCTGAGCTGCCAGATCGGGGATGATCAGAGGAGCTGCTGCATGGAGGAAGGCTGGGACAGCTGGGGATGCTCAGCCTTGAGGAGACCCCCACACAGTCATCCCAGTTGGACAAGACCCCCGGGGTCATCGAGTCCAATCAGAAACCCTACTCCGCAAGGTCACCCCTAAACCAGGTCCTGAAAATCACCAGCAGCCCTTCTGCCTCAGCTCTTCTCCTTCAAACCAGCTCCCAGCTTGCAGCCCCACTGGAAGATCTCACACCCACAGCACTGGAGATGGGAAGGGACCTCGAAAGATCATCTAGTCCAATCCCCCCAACACAGCAGGATCCCCCAGATCCAGTCACACAGGAACATGTCCAGGTGGGTTTTAAATGTCTCCAGAGAAGAAGACCCCACAACCCCCCTGGGCAGCCCCTTCCAGGGCTCTGTCACTCTCACCATGAAGAAGGTCCTTCTCACATTGATGTGGAACCTCCTCTGCTCCAGCTCACACCCACTGCCCCTTGTCCTGTCACTAGATGCCCCTGAGAAGAGCCTGACTCCATCCTCTCTCCTCAGACCCCACAACAGGCTGTCCCTTCCCAAAGTGTTTCACAGGGGTGGGTGCTCCCAGCCACAGCGCAGAAGGAGGGTCTCACCTTTTCACCCCCAAGTTGATGATGGAGCACATCAACTCATAGAACCACAGAACATTAGGGATTGGAAGGGACCTCAAAAGATCACCCAGTCCAATCCCCCACCACAGCAGCATCCCCTAGATCATCAGAACATCAGAGCATCAGGGATTGGAAGGGACCTTGAGAGATCATCTAGTCCAATCCCCTTGACACAGCAGGATCATCAGAACATCAGGGATGAAGAGGGAGAGGAGGAAGAAAGACAGAAAGAAAAATAACCTGGGAATGGGGAAAGAGAAGATTCACAGATGTCTAATGGGACTTGGTCTAGGGGATCCTGCTGGGTCAGGGGCACTGGGCTGGATGATCTTTGAGGTCCCTTCCAACCCCTAATGACTGGATCTAGGGGATCCTGCTGTGGCAGGGGGACTGGACTGGCTGATCTTTGGAGGTCCCTTCCAACCCCTAATGTCCTGGGAGCCTGTGATCTCCCAGTGGGGCTGCAAACCAGGAGGTGGCTTGAAGGAGACCGTCCCACCCCCTCATGCTGAGGCAAAAGGGCTGCTGGTGGTTCTGCTAACCCGGACTTCAGCGCCTCGGGAGTGAGATTTATGCCCCTTCCCTCAGTCGGGGAAGTGCTGATCCCGCAGCTAAACCCACAGCGGGCTGCAAGCGGCTGCTTTTCACCTTGCTGCTCTGGCTGGAGGACACGGACCCTTCCGGCTCCTCCTTGTTCTCTGCTCATCCTCCAGGGTGACCTTCCTGGCTTTGCCCCCGCATGACTCGCCTCAGCGCAGCACATCCAGAGCTCACCCCGCATGGAAGACGAGACGGGCACCACCAGAGGAAAGGGGGAAGAGCAAAACGCAAGCAGGGACCTCTCCTGGTTTGAGAGTCACAGAACATCAGGGCTCCTCCTCTCTCCCAGCTCCCTCAGCCTCTCGTCATCAGGGAGATGTTCCCCTCCCTCCATCACCCCTGTGGCTCTGCGCTGGGCTCTCTCCAGCAGCTCTGTGTCCTTCTGGAGCTGAGGGGCCCAGAACTGGACACAAGACTCCAGCTGTGGTCTCACCAGGGCAGAGCAGAGCATGAGGAGCACCTCTCAATCTGATAACTACTCCCTTTTCTGATCCACACCAGGATGCCATTGGCCTTCTTGGCCACAAAGTCAGAGCCGATGACCCACACAGTGCTCACTCTGGTGGTGGTCTCTTGTGGTCACTGAGAGTGACCACTGCCAGGGAGGTTGTGGAGTCTCCTTTCTCTGAAGATGTTTCAAACCCACCTGGATGTGTTCCTGTGCAACTGGATCTAGGGGATCCTGCTCTGGCAGGGGGATTGGACTGGATGATCTTTGGAGGTCCCTTCCAACCCCTAATGACTGGATCTAGGGGATCCTGCTCTGGCAGGGGGACTGGACTGGATGATCTCTCAAGGTCCCTTCCAATCCCTCATGTCCTACAGTTCTGTGACTCCTGACCTTGCACAACCCCCAACCCCAGAGCTGGGCCTCAGACCCCACCCCAATTCCAAATCTGCTGCCGGGGAGCTCTGCACCAACCCGCTGGCACCGGGGCTCCCTCCTTCTCGGTGCCGAGGCTGTTTTCCCTCGACAAAAGGAAAATGAGCAGTCTGGTGTGAATCACACGACTCCCGACACCGGAGCAGCCGGGGTGGGTGGGAAGCAAACAACCCCCAAACAAACAAGAGACACTTTGCAGAGCAGCCTGGAGCTCTCTCAGATGGCAGCACCCGTCTGACAGTGTTTACCCCCCCCTCCCCGGAGCCGAACGCCGGCGCAGATTCCTTGGCAGACACCGGGTCTGCCCCGCGCTCACGCACCATCTGGACCCTCCTCAAGGAAGCCCCCTCGGCAGGGGGGCGACCACCAGCCGCTCCGCGCCGGTGCCGAGCCCTGACAGCGCAGGGAGAGGCAGCCCCGGGGAAAGCCCCCGCGGATGAATTTGGGGGAAGTTCCTGCTATTTTGGTGAAGGGGCTCTGAAGGAGGTGCTATAGAAGGAGCCTGGAGAGAGGAGGGGGGAACTGCCTGGGATGGCACCTACCAAAGAGAGAGGTCTTTCCTTCTGCAGGGGATCAGGAGGGCTGGCCAGGGCTTCCAACGGGCTCCAGCAGTGGCACAAGGCAAATGATCCCTCCAGGGGAGGCTGCAGCTGCAGCTTCTGCCTGGGGCCAGCTGCTGGGTCACCCACCTGTGGATGGTCAGTGACCTGTAGATGCTCCAGGTCACAGAGTCACAGAGCATCCGGGACTGGAAGAGACCTCAAAAGATCATAGAATCATCACAGAATCATTAGGGATTGGAAGGGACCTTAAGAGATCATCCAGTCCAGTCCCCCTGCCTGAGCAGGATCCCCTAGACCAAGTCACACGAGAACACATCCAGGTGGGTCTTAAACATCTCCAGAGAAGGAGACTCCACAAACCCCCTGGGCAGCCTCTTCCAGGGCTCTGTCACCCTCACCGTGAAGAAGGTCCCTCTCACATTCATGAGGAACCTCCTATGTTCCAGCTCACACCCATTTCCCTTTGTCCTACAATTATTAGGGATTGGAAGGGACCTCAAGAGATCATCCAGGCCAATCCCCCTTCTGCAGCAGGATCCTCCAGATCCAGTCACACAGGAACATCTCCAGGTGGGTTTCAAACATCTCCAGAGAAGGAGACTCCACAACCCCCCTGGGCAGCTACTTTCAGTGCTCTGTCACCCTCACTGGGAAGAAGGTCCTTCTCACACTGATGTGGAACCTCCTCTGCTCCAGCTCACACCCACTGCCCCTTGTCTTGTCACTAGATGCCCCTGAGCAGAGCCTGGCTCCATCCTCCTGACACCCACCCTTCACATATTTATAGACATTAATGAGGTCACCTCTCAGTCCCCTCTTCTCCCAGCTCCAGAGCCCCAGCTCCCTCAGCCTCTCCTCAGCAGGGAGATGCTCCACCTCCTTCATCATCCTCGTTGCTCTAGCTTCCCCGCAGTGTGTGGGGCTGACAGCTGGTTCCTGTAACAGAACTGGCCAAACCTTGCTGCTCGTTGCCAGGTTCCTTCCTTCTCTCACCCAGGGTGAGTCAGTGACCCTGATGCAGGGAAAGGAGCAGAGGCTGAGCCCACAGAAACATGAGAGACCAGATAACCTGGTGCCAACCAAGCTCTCAGGGAAGGAAAGCACAGACCTAAGAGCCTCTGCTCCAAACCCCTCCAGCTCCCAGAGGCTCCCAGTTGCTTCCCATCGGGGGGACTGTCTGCGGGCAGCGACCACGGCCACGACACGGGGACACCTTCGGTGCTCACAGACACCCCTGTGAGGCCACAGCGAGGGGGAAGCACACTCAACAGACACGAAACAGCAGCCAAAACCCCGACTACCTTGAGCTGAGCTTTGTTACTCTCACGCCGACAGCTGCGACTCGAGAGCTAAACGCGCCCGATCCCGCGGTCACCGGAATAGGAAGAGAAGCAGCAGCCCTGTTTAAAATCTCCCCTTCCTCTCTCTGCTTATTGTTGTCTCAGGCACAGCTGGACAACAGCAAACAAAAGCCTGTTAAACCCTGCTCTCAGCGTTTTATTCCCCGACCACCCGTCACCTACGCAAGAGCAGAGATGAAAGAGAGGAGCTCGACCTGACCGCGGCCGCGAAGCAGCAGCCGCTTCTCCTTCCCCTCGTCTCCCCAACGACATAAAAGGGATGTCAGGGGGGCAGATGGGTTGGAAGGGAATTTGGACAACAACAGTCACAACAACAAAACGAATCTCAAGACCTAAAGGCTGTCTCAGTCTAAAGCTCCTCGCTGCGGGTCCAGTCCCCTCCTGCTCTGTGTTGTGGTGCTGTGGCTGGCAGGGGGAACTGGGGCTCAGGCTGGCAGGGCTACCCCACGGCTAGCTGAGGGATTCTGCGGTGTGCTGGGACCAGAGCATGGGTACAGACCCTTGTGAGCCCTCCACGAGCATCAGGCACGTTACCCCACCATCAGCTCACCCCGGTGCTGTGTGGGACTGGCACTGGGGCGCTCGGTGCTCCCGGTACCGAGTCACAGCATCACTCTGGCTGGAAAAGACCCCTGGGATCAGCGAGTCCAACCATCTGCCCTACAGGTTCACCCCAAAACCACATCCCTCAGCACCTCATCCAAACCATCCTTACACACATCCAGGGATGGCCACTCAACCACCCTCCTGGGAAGCCCCTTCCAGTGCCTGAGCACCCTTCCCATGAAAAAATTCTTCCTAATGTCAAGTCTAACCCTCCCCTGTTGGAGCTTGAACCCCTTCCCTCTTGTTCTACCTCTAATTGCTTGTGAGAAGAGACCAGCACCAGCCTCTCCACAGTGGCCTTTCAGGTGGTTGCAGAGAGTGATGAGGTCTCCTCTCAGCCTCCTCTTCTTTAGACTAAAGAGCCCCAGCTCTCTCAGTCTTTCCTCATCAGATTTATTCTCCAGACCCTTCCCCAGCTTGGTTGCCCTCCTCTGCACCTGCTCCAGCCCCTCCACATCTCTCTTGTACTGAGGTGCCCAAAACTGGACCCAATACTCAAGATGTGGCCTCACCAGTGTCAAATGTAGGGGGACAACAACCCCCCTACTCCTGCTGGCCACACTATCTCTAATACAAGCCAGGATCGAACTAGATGTTCTTCTGAGGTCCCTTCCAATCTGTAAGGATTCTATGACCACAGAACATTAGGGATTGGAAGGGACCTCAAAGATCACCCAGTCCAATCCCCCTGCCGCAGCAGGATCCCCTAGATCCAGTCATTAGGGATTGGAAGGGACCTCAAAAGATCAGCCAGTCCAGTCCCCCCACCACAGCAGGATCTCCTAGATCCAGTCACACAGGAACATGTCCAGGAGGGTTTTAAGCATCTCCAGAGGAGGAGACTCCACAGCCACGTCCCTTCAGGCTTTTCAAGCACAATTCCACCAGTATCAGAGCAGCTGTTCCCTTCCCACAGGAGCAGGTTTCGTGGATCATGTCAGTGAGAGCTGAACAGAGCTGGCACCAGGAGCAGGAAGCACAGGGGCTCAGGACCACGGTGCTGCTGGCCCACCAAGCACCCACTGGGCACGGGGACACCCCCTCGACCCGCAGCAGCAGTGGAGAGGACAGAGGTTGGACCCTTAGCTCAGCTGCCAGGACGTTTCCACTCGGAGCCACAAAGCAGCAGAAGCTGAACCCTCAGCGGGTGCCCCCGAGTCGACGGGCAGCACCAGACCCCGGCTCTGCCAGCGCCGCCGCGGCTCCTCCGCCGCTGAAAGGTTGCCGAGCGCTTCAATGGCAGCAAAAGGGCAGATGGCTGCTGCGCCCGGCCAGCCCCAAAGGTTACGGCACGCTGGCCCATTGTTCGCCGCCGGTGGCCAGAGCGCCGCGGTGCACAGCCTCCTGCAGGAGCTGCCAGCCCCGGCTCCGCTCGGCGGGCTGCAGGAGCCGCCGGTGGTGCCAATTACCGGCGGCAGAGCCGTGCTGGCAGCTCTGCTCTAATGAGGCTCCCGGGGGCCGGGACTGCGTCCCGCCGGCCCGAGCGGAGAGGAGACCCCCAGGAGAACGGAGGAGCCTCCACAATTACTGCCTGAAGCTGCGGGGAGGGAGGATGCTGCGTCGAGTGGCCACTTCAGCACTGGCTCCCTTCCCCGCTGCCCGACGAGCCCACAGGGCACTCTGCTGGCCCTCTCCTGTGCCCTCAGCTCTTCTCCCCTGCATCTGAGCCGCAACGTCGGTCCTGCCCTGTGAAGAGCAACAGCTCTGCCCTCTCTCCTTGGGCTCTTATTAAACCATCAGGGCAGCCAGAGGGATGACAATCACAGAACATTAGGGACTGGAAGGGACCTACAAAGATCAGCCAGTCCCATCCACCCAACACAGCAGGATCACCCAGATCCAGTTGCACAGGAACATCTCCAGGTGGGTTTTAAACGTCTCCAGTGAAGAAGACTCCACAACCCACCTGGGCAGCCCCTGGCCATCCTTCTGGCCACCAGGACTCCCAGTCCCCTGTCTCCGGCTCGTCCCCGTCATGGCTCCGCAGAGCCCTCACCCAAACACAGCACCGGGCACTAAATCTGCCGTCTCCAGCCCAGCCATTAGACTCCCACCAGGATCCCTACTTCTTGTGAGGAGATGGCAGCAGAGCTGGAGAAGTGGCCTCATTAGATGCTCCCTTCATCCCCGCCGCGCCGGCTAACGCGCAGGAAGGAGATGCAAAGCACCGCCGAGGGCTCCGCGTGCTTCCACGCGGCCAGCGACTCCGGCTGGTTGGACAACTCTGCCTTCAGATGAAGCTAAAGTGCCCTTCTGTGCCAATTACAGACTCACCAGAACAGGCTGGACCTGCATTCCTGTTGAAGAGACAGTTTTGCTCCCCTTTTGTTTTAAAAATAACCCCCAGGACTGTTTTGCTGAGGATGCTGCTGCCAGGATGGGGTTTGGCTCGTGAAGAGCCTCCAGCAATAACCAGGAGAGAGGAGAGTTGCTTCTCCAGGCAGCTCAGCAGATGCTGGTCCCTTCTGAGGGATCCCCTCACCGGACACCTCGAGCACACGACTTGCCCCCAAGCCAGGGCTGCTGTGTCACAGCCAGGCACAGGGACCCCCAGAGCCCCACTGCTCCAGCTGTGTAGGGGAGGAAAACTACAGAACATCAGGGGTTGGAAGGGACCTCCAAAGATCAGCCAGCCCAATCCCTCTGAGACAGCAGGATCCCCTAGATCCAGTTGCACAGAAGATCTCTAGGTGGGTTTGAAACGTCTCCAGAGAAAGAGACTCCACAGCCCCTCTGGGCAGCCCCTTCCAGGGCTCTGTCACCCTCACTGGGAAGAAGTCCCCTCTCTTATCTACTTGAGGTCAGTAGGTTTCTGTGGGGTTTGGAGTTTTCCCTATCACTCCTTTTCATCCCTTAATTATCAGAGAATCACAGAACATTAGGAATTGGAAGGGACCTTGAAAGATCAGCCAGCCCAGTCCCCAGCCACAGCAGGATCCCCTAGATCCAGTCATTAGGGATTGGAAGGGACCTTGAAAGATCAGCCAGTCCAATCCCCCTGCCCCAGCAGGATGCCCTAGCCCGAGCCTGTTGAAGACGCTGCATCCCAAGCTCAGCAGACTCCAAACCATCACATAAAACATGAAGAACCCTGGTTAGAAAATGAACCTGAACCACAACTCAACCCAACTGAGGACCTAAGACTACCACAGCCTCTTCAGCCAACCCCAGAAGCAGATGCTCTGCGGCGTGTTACCCACACAGGGGGTGCTCCCAGGGTTGCACACCCCAAGGACCACTTCTCCACCCTGGACCTCCCAGCCCTGTGCCCGGCCACTGCCGTGGGGCAGCATCTCAGGCGGAGCAGAGCCCGCGGTGCTGTGACCGGTCTCTTCCCCTGGAGCACCTGGCTTTGCTCAAGAGCAGAAAACAACATCTGGAAGATTAAACAAGGGCTGCTCCAGACCTTCCCGTTCGCTGGTCCGAGATGCTGTCAGCACCAGCTGCAGGAGCTACGCCGGAGCCAAGCCTTCCTCCCAAGCCCAAAGAGGAGAAACAAGAGGAAAACACGACTTGTGTGAGAAGGACGCGGCTACCCAGGAGACTCCAGCTTGATCAGGGCTCCCTGGAGCCAAGACAGTTGAAGGAACAAACAAACAAACCAGCCCACAGCCCCAAAACTCCAACAGCAGCCACTTCCCTGCACCGCTCGGTCCCCGCGGGACTCAGCCAGCTCTGCAGCTTCCCAGAGCCATCCCAGCGCCGATGGAAACGGGACTGGTGGAGCCCTCTGAGCGCTCACAGCCAGTTGTCAGAGGAGACCATCACTGCTCCCCACGACAGGGGCAGACCAGGGCCACCAGAACCCCAACCCTAACCCCAGCTCCGTGCAGCCAGCAGGGCTCTACACAACCTCCAGACCCCAGTGCCCTGCACGAGCACCCACCCGGCCAGGGATGCAGATGTTTGACTGTCCAGATGTGCACGTCCACACACGGCCAACACAGACAGCACAACTTTCAATATTTAAACGTATTTCACATTTATAATAACATTTTACACAATAACACACTGCTGCTGCATTTGTATTAGTCACAGAACTAGTCTTTGTGTCCTGTATTGAATATCACAGAATCACAGGACGTTAGGGATGGGAAGGGACCTCCAAAGATCATCCAGTCCAACCCCCCTGCCACAGCAGGATCCCCTAGATCCAGTCACACAGGAACATCTCCAGGGGGGGTTGAACTGTCTCCAGAGAAGGAGACTCCACAACCCACCCCGGCAGCCCCTTCCAGGGCTCTGTCACCCTCTCATGCAACAAGGATGCAGCTGGAACCCCCCTCCACTGACACGGTGCCAGCACCCCAGACACCGCCGGGTGCTGCCTGACCCCACACAGCTGCCACAACCCCCTGTTGTCATTAAAAGTCACCTTAAAAACCAACAACAAATTAATTAACTCTATAGACTGGGGGTGGGAACCGCCACAGGACCCCCCTCAGTAACCTCCACGGACAAAAACGCTTCTCCCCAGCAGCGCGAAAGCAAAAGCCCCAACTGGTCTCTTCTCACAGGTCATTAGTGACAGAAGCAGAGGGAAGGGCTTCCAGCTCCACCAGGGGAGGGTTAGACTGGCCATCAGGAAGAGATTCTTCCTGGAGAGAGTGGTCAGGGACTGGACTGGGCTGCCCAGGGTGGTGGTTGAGTCTCCATCCCTGGATGAGTTTAAAAGTCACCTAGATGTGGTGCTGGAGGATCTGTTTTGGGGGTGACCTTGTAGAGTAGGGTTGATGGTTGGACTTGATGGTCTTTCCCAACCTGAATGATTCTATGACAACTGATGGAGCGCTGGAGGGGGCTGCCCAGGGTGGTTGTGGAGTCTCCTTCTTTGGAGACCTTTAAAACCAGCCTGGACGTGTTCGTTTGTGACTTGGTCTATGTGATCCTGCTCTGGCAGGGGGACTGGACTGGATGACCTTTGGAGGTCCCTTCCAATCCCTAATGTCCTCTGATTGTGACTTGGTCTATGTGATCCTGCTCTGGCAGGGGGACTGGACTGGATGACCTGTGGAGGTCCCTTCCAATCCCTAATGTTCTGTGATTCTGCAACCCCATGGCGACGGCTCCCCGTGGACATCCAGCTCCACTTCGCGCATCTCCGGCCTCTGAAGGGTTTGAACTCCCCAAGTTTGCCATCAACAAGAGCTCCAAACGCTCCAGACCTCCTGGCTGTTCCCATCAGACTGCAGCAGGGATCCACCACCCCGATGGAGAACATCACCCCTACAGGGACCATCCTCATCCCTCCCTGCAGTGATTCCACTGGGGGCAAGGCAAGGAGCTGAGGAGGAGCAGGGAGCTGAGGAGGAGCAGGGAGCTGAGGAGGAGCAGGGAGCTGAGGAGCAGCAGGGTGATGCACAGACCAGGCAATGCCTTAACTTAACCCTTTCTCACCCTCCTCTGGGGACAGGGGCTCCCGCAGGGGTCACCCATCCCACCCCCCGTTATTTGCAGCGAAGGATAATGGAAAAAATTGACTGCTCGCCTGGTGCAACAGGGCATGACTCTGTTTACACAGAAATAATGGCCAAACAGAGATGGATTCTAAATCTCCATTACAGCCAAGGACTTGAAGGAGTGGAGCAGTTAGAAAAATAATTGCTTTTCTTGTTTAGCTTTAAAAAGCCTTTACTCTGCCAAATGGAGAGGGCTCCTCGCTTTATTTGGGGATTTTCTCCTTTGAAGGGAGGAAGAGGGGGGGGTTACAATAACAAAGGGAATAAAACCAACCCCCATCTGCTTAGGGGAAAGGGAGGCATTTGACCTTCACTGGGAAAACAGAAGGTCAAGGGTGGGGAAGCCCTGGAGATGCAGGAGCACAGTCCACGGTCCATCCCACAGCATCACAGAACATGAGGGATTGGAAGGACCTCAATCCACCTGCCACAGCAGGATCCCCTAGATCCAGTCACACATGAACATGGCCAGGAGGGTTTGAAATGTCTCCAGAGAAGGAGACTCCACAACCCCCCTGGGCAGCCCCTGCCACGGCTCTGGCACCCTCACTGGAAAGAAGGTCCTTCTCACACTGATGTGGAACCTCCTCTGTTCCATCTCACACCCACTGCCCCTTGTCCTGTCATTAGATGCCCCTGAGCAGAGCCTGGCTCCATCCTCCTGACACCCACCCTTCACATCTTGATCAACATCCATGGGGTCACCCCTCAGTCTCCTCTTCTCCCAGCTCCAGAGCCCCAGCTCCCTCAGCCTCTCCTCAGCAGGGAGATGCTCCCCTCCCTCCACCATCCCTGTGGCTCTGCGCTGGGCTCTCTCCAACAGCTCTGGGTCCTTGTGGGACTGGACACAACACTCCAGCTGTGGTCTCAGCAGAGCAGAACCTCTCTTGATCTGCTGACCACTCCCTGTCTGACCCACCCCAGGATGCCACTGGCCTTCCTGGCCACCAGGACCCACTGCCCACGGGGTGAGGCCGAAGATGCTGAACACAGCTAAGCACTCGGGGCCAGGCTCTACAGTTCAGGAGGGTTCCAGGATGAAGCCACCAGTTATTACAGCAAACTGGGACCTGTCTCCATTTCGAAGGACAAGAGAGGAGAGATTTCTCTCTCCCCCAAGCACCAAAGCTGGACTGGGAAGCAAGTGTCCCCCCTTCTAGGAGAGGAGGTACCAGTCAGAAGCCCTCAAGAGACAGAAGACTTCTGCAGTCAGGTCCAACCTGCAAATGGAGCCTTCCCCATCCATTTCAAAGCTGGGCTGGACGACGGGCTAACTGGGAAGAGCAGCAAGACACCAGTAAGGAAGCCCCCAGCGGGACTTCTCCGTAGTGGAGCGGGGGCAGATGCTGTCGGGCTCAGAGCCCTCTAGGATGCTGCTGCTGAATATTTCAAGCACCCAAACGAGTGACTTGATGCCTTCTGCAGGCAGAGACCTTTCCCCAGCCCCAGCTCCTCCGAGGGAGCCCCTTCCAAAGCTGCTGGGCAGCCCTGAACCTCTGAACCTCTCGGCAGGGACCCCCGGCGGGTGTGTGAGACGGGGGGGGGGCTGCAAAAGCACCTCTTGAGGCCCCATTAATTTTTCAGGAATCCTCAGGCTCTG
Source organism: Rhinopomastus cyanomelas (assembly GCA_013400115.1). Lineage (NCBI taxonomy): Eukaryota > Metazoa > Chordata > Aves > Bucerotiformes > Rhinopomastidae > Rhinopomastus > Rhinopomastus cyanomelas. The sequence goes on along the minus strand of VXBP01006763.1, from coordinate 43,827 downwards.
CCCTTTACAAACTGCAGAGGAGGAGGAATGGGGAGAAAGAGACTCCAGCCGGGAGGAGAGTCTCCCCCCGCCAGCATCCCTCTCCCCATCAGACAGCTCGGAATGAACAGAAGCCCATCTGGGCTCCTTGTGGTCCCTAATGAGGAGGGGGAAACCAGCCCCCACCCGGCTGGTGACTGGAAGAGAGAAGCAGCAGCAGAGAGAAGACTCTCTCCAAGGTCCAACCTCGGGGAATTCATCCCAGTTATGAACCATCAGGTGCTGGTTTTTCAACCAGCCCCGCGGTTCCGCAGCCCCGGCTGCCCAGCTCGCAGCTGAGCAAACGCTGGCTAAAGACATCTTCATAAAGACCACTAGTCCGTCCCTCGCCGCTAGCCAGCGCAGGAGGCTCCGCTGACGGGACCTGGGCCGGGGGGAGACGGCCCGCCGCGCCCCACGGGGTGGGATCACCCCAACAGCCAGGGGAAGGTCCCACAGCCCTGACTCCCGGGGGCTCCGGCGCACCGGTCCTTACCAGACAATCAAAATAACCCTAATAATAATAAAATCACCCCCTAATAATATCACCCCCTAATAATATCAACCCCTAATAATAATAAAAACACCCCCTAACAATAATAGTATCACTCCAAATAATAAAATCACCCCCAAATAATAATAAAATTACCCCAAATAATAATAAAACAACCCAAATATAAGATAATTACCTCAATGATAATAAAACAACCCCAGTGACAATAAAACCCCAATGATAATAAAACAACCCCATTAATAATAAAATCCCATTAATAATAAAATAACAATAACACCCAAATAATAAAACCCCAAAAGTAATAAAACAACCCCAATGATAACAAAACAGCCCCATTAAGAATAAAACAACCCTAATAATAATAAAATAACCCTCAAATAATAATGAAATAAGCCCAAAAATAATAAAATAACCCAAATAATAATGAAATCACCCAAATAATAGTGAAATAACCCAAATAATAGTAAAATAACCCAAATAATAATGAAATCACCCAAATAATAGTGAAATAACCCAAATAATAGTAAAATAACCCAAATAATAATGAAATCACCCAAATAGTAGTAAAATAAACCAAATAATAGTAAAATAACCCAAATAATGATGGAATCACCCAAATAGTAGTAAAGTAACCCAAATAACACTAAAATAACCCAAATAATAATGAAAGAATGCCAAAAGTAATAAAATAATCCAAATAGCACTAAAATAGCCCAAATAGTAATATAACCCCAATAGTAAAATAACCCAAATAACACTAAAATAACCCCCAAGTAATAATGAAATAACCCCGAAATAATAAAATAACCCAAATAACACTAACATAACCCAAATGGTAGCAAAATAATTCAAATAATAATGAAATAACCCCAAAAACACTAAAATAACCCAAATAATAATGAAAAAGCCCCAAAATAATAATGAAATAACCCCCAAATAATAAAATCACCCCAATAATAGTAAAATAACCCAAATAATAATAATGACATGGCCCCAAAAGTAGAATAAGCTAAATAACACTAAAATAACCCAAAATAATAATGAAATAACCCCCTAAATAGTAAAATCACCCCAATAATAGTAAAATAACCCAAATAATAATAAAATAACCCCCAAGTAATAAAATCACCCCAATAATAGTAAAATAACCCAATAATAATAATGACCTAGCTCCAAAAGTAGAATAAGCTAAATAACACTAAAATCACCCAAATAATAATGAAATCACCCCCCAAATAATAAAATCACCCCAATAATAGTAAAGTAACCCAAATAATAATAATGACATAACCCCATTAATAGCAAAATAACCCAAATGAGAAGAGAGGAGCCCTCTGTGGTGCAGAGGCAGCCACCAGCACCCTGGAGCACCCAAAAGCAGAGCCTGTGGGTTCCCTGCGACCTCCTCAGGGCAACCTGGATGAAAAGGTCTCCAAAGCCACCCCCGGGGCTGCCAAGAAGGAAGTCAGGAGAGCCACCCCCATGCCAAGAAGGTGCCACAGAATCACCAGATGGCTGGACCACAGAATGACAGAACATCGGGGACCTCGGGGACCCTGCTCTGGCAGTGGGGTCAGAGCGGATCTCTGGAGGGACCTTCCAATCCCTAACGCTCTGCGACACGGCACCAGCCATCGGGACTCCCGGTGCTCGGGTCTGCAGAGACCACGGAGGAAGAAGAGGCTCTGGCCAGCCTGGTCTAGGGTGGGGTGTCCCTGCCCACGGCAGGGGAGTTGGAACTGGATGATGCTGTGGTCCCTTCCCATCCCTAATGGTTCTATGACTTGGTCTAGGTGGCCCTGCTGTGGCAGGGGGGTTGGACTGGATGATCTTCCGAGGTCCCTTCCCATCCCTAATGACTCTATGACTTGGTCTAGGTGGCCCTGCTGTGGCAGGGGGGTTGGACTGGATGATCTTCCGAGGTCCCTTCCCATCCCTGATGGTTCTGTGATTCTCTGATCTCGCTGCTGAGGAAGGGCTGAGGGAGCTGGGAGAAACACGCCTGAAGAACCACGGCGAGGAGAAGGGGGCCCTGCAGGGCTCTGGGCTCCACACCAGGCTTCCTAACCCGGGCTGTAAAAAGCCCTGAAGGGGACGGGGAAGAGAGACAGGTAGGTAGATAGATACACGGACAGACAGAGAGACAGATGGTTAGATAGATAAATAGAGAGAGAAAGAGAGAGATACATATAGACAGATAAATAGATAGATAGATGGACAAATAAATACATAAATAAATGAGTAAATAAAGAAGTGGACGAAAGGGTGAGTGAGTGAAATGAATAAATAAATAACACAGTGGAGAGATAGATAGATACATTGATTAATGGACAAATAAATAAATGGATAACTGGATAAATAAATAAATGGGTGGATAAATAAATAAATAACATGGCACGGTTGATAGATAAGTAAATAGATAAATTGATTAATGGACAAATAAATAAATAAACTGATGACCGGATGAGTAAAGAAATGAATAAATGGGTGAATAAATAAACAAATAAAGTGATAAATAGATAGATAAATAAACAGATAAATTGATTAATGGACAAATAAATAAATGGAGACCTGGATAAGTAAATAAATAAATGGGTCAAAAAAGAAATAAATAACATAAATAATGCAGTTGATAGATAAAGAAATAGATACATTGATTAATGGACAAATAAATAAATAAACTGATGAGCAGATGGGTAAATAAATAAATAAATGGGTGAATAAATAAACAAACAGATTAATAAATAGATAAATCAATAGATAAATTGATTAATGGACAAAGAAATAAATAAATGGATAACTGGATAAGTAAATAAATAAATGGGTCAATAAATACATAAATAAACAAATAACATGATAGGTACATAGATAGATAAATAAATAGATACACTGATTAATGGACAAATAAATAAATAAAATGATATCTGGATATGTAAATAAATAAATGGATGAATAAATAACTAAATAAAGCTACAGATAGATAAACTGATGAATGGACAAACAAATAAATAAATGGGTGACAGGGTAAGTATGTAAATAAATAAATAAATGGATGGATAAGTGACTAAATAAATGAGACAAGTGGTGAATGGAAAGATGGGCAGATAAATAACTAACAACTAAATATATAAATCGATAAATGGACAGATAAATAAATAAATGGGTGACCGGATCAGTAAGTAAATAGATAAATAAAACGGTGACTCGATCGATGGATGGACGGACAGACAGACAGACAGACAAGGCTTCCAGCACCGAGAGACGTCCCCTCCGTGTCGAGAGCACCCCGATGCCTGCACAGCACCCCCCCGCCGCAGCTCGTGTGAGCAGCTCAGAGGAGTCACAGGGGGCTGAGCTAGCCAGGAGAGCACGGATTACCGAGGGCCACGGCTCATCCCAAACAAGGGGTGACCTTGATTGAATTAATGACCAAACGTAGGAGCCGCGCGGGCCACGGCGATAGCCACCCTCCGCGGGCAAAGGCACGGGGGCTCGGGCTCGCCGGCTGCGACACAAGAAAAGCCCCTAAACAGCTGCTTAGTGGGATTAATTTTTAATGGCTCAGCACTTTGTTTTGATGTACTTATTAAAATTTAAGCGAGCCAGTCACTGACCCCAGTGATTCTTCACTCGTCGCAAGCGCGAAGCCCGGGCCGGCTAATGACGCCGCGACAGCTGCCGGAGACGACCTTGCGATCCAGTGGGGAGAGGGGATGCAGCGCCGCCGGCTGTACCGAGCGCCACGTCGGTCCTGCTCCTCCTCCTCCCCACCCCGTTATCGTTTTAAGTAAGTTCATGAGTTAATCACACAGAACAAGTCCGAGGGCTAGCTGGGGAAACGGACCCGCTTGGTAGCCAAATAAGCAGTGCGGCCGCGACTACGTGTGATACGGGGGCGGCTGCAGGCTTCACCTTCAGAGCATCATGTAGGACCAGAGTAAAACCTGTCTGGATGTGTTCCTGTGAGAGCTGGTCCAGGGGATCCTGCTGTGGCAGGGGGACTGGGCTGGATGATCTTTGGAGGTGCCTTCCCATCCCTGATGTATCACAGAATCACAGGACATTAGGGATGGGAAGGGAGCTCAAAAGATCATCTAGTCCAACCCCCTGCCAGAGCTGGATCTCCTGGATCCAGTCACAGAATCACAGAGCATGAGGGATTGGAAGGGATCTACAAAGATCAGTCAGTCCAGTCCTCCCACCACAGCAGGATCCCCTAGATCCAGTCTCACAAGAACATGTCCAGGTGGGTTTGAAATGTCTCCAGAGAAGGAGACTCCACAGCCCCCTGGGCAGCCCCTGCCAGGGCTCTGTCACCCTCACTGGGAGGAAGAAGGTCCTTCTCACACTGATGTGGAACCTCCTCTGTCCCAGCTCACACCCACTACCCCTTGTCCTGTCATTAGATGCCCCTGAGCAGAGCCTGGCTCCATCCTCCTCACACCCACCCTTCACACACACACATCCATCCAAACCACACAGGACTCCAGCAGCGACACGGGGAGAGTACGAGGCACTGGAGCCACTGATGTTGAAGCTCTTCACAGGCTCTTAAAGCCCAACCAAGAGAAAGCTGCTGGTTAACGTCTGCCATGAGGTTGCTCCTGCTTTCAAGGAGGAGTGAAAAGCCTGTTTTGATGTTGTTTCCTGCTGCCATCACAGTGCCCTCCTCACCAGAACTCAGCCTCTTTCAGCCTCTTCCAAAAATGCAGCAAGAGAGGGAGTTTCAGCAGCTTTTCATAGAATCATTAGGGATGGGAAGGGACCTCAAAAGATCGTCAGAGCAGAGCTCCAGAACCTCAGCCCCCCACCAGCTACTGAACTGAATGGACCCAACCCTGTGCAGCCCTCAGACCTCCAAGTGAGCCCCACGGCACCACAATAAAGCAGAGACAGGACTGTCATCACCTCTGTGCCAGGAGGAGGCAGAGGAGGAGCAGTGGAAGGGGCTGCCCAGGAGGGTTGTGGAGTCTCCTTCTCTGGAGACATTCAAACCCCACCTGGACGTGTTCCTGTGTGACTGGATCTAGGGGATCCTGCTGTGGTGAGGGGACTGGACTGGATGATCTCTGAGGTCCCTTCCAACCCCTAATGCTCTGTGAGGAGGAGGATGAGGAGGAAGAGAAAGGAGAGAGCAGAGCCCTGAGCTTGCAGAGCTCCTCACCCTAGAGCTCAGCGGCTGCGCAAGCGGCGGCCCCGCGCTGGGAGGAGACCAAACCTGTTGCACGCTGCCGTGAGCTGCCTCCATCCTGCAAACAGGTGATGATCACTGTAATTTTCTGAGCTAAAACACTGCCTCGCAGCACCACCCCCCTCTAATTACAGACAGCGCTTCGGCGGGATCATCCCAACGTGACGCCTTGAGGTGACACCAGAGGCTGCGACAAGGAGCGACGGCGGCTCGAGGCACCGGCAGCTGCGGCAGGAATCTACCCCCAGGTGGGTGCTGGGTGGGCGAGACAGCAGCCCCCACCTCCCAACCTGAACCAGCAGCCTCGAGCTGGAACGTTAATATAAAATCACTCCTCTGTTGAATACAGAAGCCAGAAGAACCCCAACCCCCCTGTATGGACTGGCTGTGGGAAGATGCTCATCTCCCCTCAAGCACTTATCAGAGAATCATTAGGGATTGGAAGGGACCTCAAGAGATCATCTAGTCCAGTCCCCCTGCCACAGCAGGATCACCCAGACCAAGTCACACAGGAACACATCCAGGTGGGTTTTAAACATCTCCAGAGAAGGAGACTCCACAACCTCCCTGGGCAGCCCCTGCCAGGGCTCTGTCACCCTCACCGGGAAGAAGGTCCTTCTCACACTGATGTGGAACCTCCTCTGCTCCAGCTCACACCCACTGCCCCTTGTCCTGTCATTAGATGCCCCTGAGCAGAGCCTGGCTCCATCCTCCTCACACCCACCCTTCACATCTTGATCAACATCCATGGGGTCACCCCTCAGTCTCCTCTTCTCCCAGCTCAAGAGCCCCAGCTCCCTCAGCCTCTCCTCATAAGGGAGGTGCCCCACTTGTTGGAATGAAACCAGTTGGTTTCATTTCTTGTGGAGTCTCCTTTTCTGGAGACATTTCAAACCCACCTGGATGTGTTCCTGTGCCACTGGATCTAGGGAATCCTGCTCTGGCAGGGGGACTGGACTGGATGATCTTTGGAGGTCCTTTCCCATCCCTAATGACTGGATCTAGGGGATCCTGCTGCAGCAGGAGGACTGGACTTGATGACCCTTGGAGGTCCCTTCCAATCCCTGATGTTCTCTGACTCTGTGACTGGATCTAGGGGATCCTGCTGCAGCAGGAGGACTGGACTTGATGACCCTTGGAGGTCCCTTCCAATCCCTGATGTTCTCTGATTCTGTGACTGGATCTAGGGGATCCTGCTGTGCCAGGGGCACTGGACCAGATGATCCTTCGAGGTCCCTTCCAATGTTCTGTGATTTCAAGAGCAAAATGCTACTGACACTCCTGCTGCAACCCAGGCAGAGGGTCCTGGAGCTGCAAACACCACCTGCCTTTGCTGGGAGGGTGGCAGAGCAGCAAGCAGCCCCGCAGCTGAACACACCAGTCCCACAGAGGTGACTGGAGCTCACCCTCTGCACTACAGGAGCATCTCAGCTTCTCCGGCCTTCCCTTCCCACCAGCTCTCCCTCCATCCACTTCACAACAGGGAAACTGCAGCTTGGCCCTGGCCCTGGAGCATCCCGAAGCCCCAGGGTGTTACGCGTTATCACCATCCACCTAGAGCTTGTTCTACCCTCCTGATGACATCCGCTGCAGAAGGACCTGCTGCAGGTCAGGACTGAGCCCACAAGTGGCTGTAAAAGCCAAGGACACCTCCTGTGCCTGACAGGTCCTGGTGGCAACCGATGATGAACATCCAGGTCACCAACAGAACATGGAAACGTTGGACAATCTCACAGGACACGGTCTTCTCCGGGGCGGTTCACGGTGACTGAGCCCCAGCTGCTGCCTCCAGCCATAAACCGGAGTCTAACGTGCCCACAGCCTGGTGCACGGGCACGCAGAGCGGCTGCGGACGGGCTGGCCACTGGCCCCGGTGGCAGCCGCATGCTGCCAGCGCTATAAATAGGGGGCTCTATTTTTAAGCTGGCCACCGCTTCACACGGTCCAGCCACTGCACACCCTCGCCCCGCCGTGCACGAGGGACCCCTCCAGGACCAGGGCAAAGCCCTCTGCAATCCCAGAACGTTACGGATGGGAAGGAACCTCCACAGGCCACCTAACCCAACCCCTCTGCCAGAGCAGGACCACCTAGACCAACTCACAGAATCACAGACCATCAGGCAGGGACCTTCAAAGATCATCTAGTCCAACACCTTCGGCACAGCAGGTTCCCCTAGATCCAGTCGCACAGGAACATCTCCAGGTGGATTTGAAATGTCTCCAGAGAAGGAGACCCCCACAACCCCCCAGGAGATGGAGTCTGCTCTGCCTCTGGTACCTAACAGCACATCCTCGAGCTTTTCACCCAGCACCAGCCTGGAGGCACCTCGTGGCAGCAGCGGCTGCACCAACACACACGGAGCTCCCTCCTCCGTGAGAGCGACAGAGAGGCTCCGAGGTAGCTGCTGGGGGACCCCTCGCAGAGGGATTCTGCTCTGTGCTGCAGCACATGCTACAGGAAACTCCAAAGAGATTCAGCTACAGCTTTTATTTACCACTGTGCACATGGGCTGTGGCAGGCTACCAAGTTTTCTGCCGAGCTGGCCAAGTTTGCTCTCACTGCTGAACTCGCTGAGGAACGGCGGCTGCTCCCCGTGCCAGCCCCGGGCAATGGCAGCCCTCGGCTCCGCGGCTCAGCCCAGCTGGATGGCACCTCAGGAGGCCCTGGGAGGGAGCCTGTTTCCATGTGGAAGATGGAGAAGCTGCTCAAGATCCTTCAGAAGCAGCACCCGGGGCTGGAACTGAGGCCAATGAACCTGTGAAGGATGGAGCTGACACTGACAGCCCACCAGGGTGGATCCTGGGGATCTCATCTCCACAGCAGAGTCACCCTCTGGGATCACTGAAAACACAGCATCAGGGACTGGAAGAGACCTCAGAAGATCATCCAGTCCAGTCCCCTGAGTCGCCCAGGAACATGCCCAGGTGGCTTTTAAATGTCTCCAGAGAAGGAGACTCCACAACCCACCCATGGGCAGCCCCTGCCAGTGCTCTGGAACCCTCACTGTGAAGAAGTTCCTTCACCTAAAGAGACCTGGCAGCACCTGCAGTCAGCACGTGTGGTCTCACAGGGATGCCCTGGGGTCCCACGTGCCCCCTTTGCATCTTACAGACCCACGATGAGACTCTCTCTGCAAAACCTGAGGCTCATCTCATGTTGAGCCTACAGCAGCCCTCACGCTCTGGCCACTGAGTGACCCTTCCCCACCCACAGAGGTTCCCATCTTTGCTCAGAGTGGGTTCAGAAGGAACAAGCCAACCCCCAAACCCAGCCAGACCCCAAGGGCTGACCTCTCTCTTGCTCAGGATTTTAAGCCCAGCTGCTGCTTGCTGAGCGGTTCTGACCTTCCTCCTCCTCCTCGCTCTCCCCTCCCGGTCGCGGGCGATAGGAATTAAATTGATTCAGTCTATCGGCGCTCTGCATCGAAGCGATTAAATGCAGCCACCAGAAACATCTCAGCTGTGCTGCACCCAGGGCGAGCACCCTGGCTCCCAGAGAGGGGGGAGAGGGAGGGAGGCGGCAGAGCGAGGGCACACGAGGCAAGACCCACACTTGGTCACTGCGCTGGTATCACCAGCAGCATCTCCCCCCCTCCCCTTTTACAAGCTGCATCAGTCAGATGCTTCACAGACATTCCTAGGGCAGCGCTGCCAGGTGCTGCTGGCACCTCCAGCCCAGAAGCAGTGAGTTATCAGTGGCCAAGGAGGTGCTGGAGGACCTGGAGCAGGGCAGCTCCTCACCCTCAGCGCAGCCACAGAGCCCTGCGAGCCCCACGGGCCGGGCAGCAGCCCTGCAGGCAGATGCCACGTTCCCCGGGTGAGTTCAGCCTCCCCAGCAGCTGAGCAGCTATTTTAAGCTGCTCAACTGGGATTGTCTTTTGCTTTGGGGCAGCCAAGAGCATCCTCTCTCCTTCCCTTTGCTCCAAAGGGCTCATCTGCAGGGCCCCCTCCTGCACACACTGGGCTGGAAAGCAGGATCAGACCCGGTGGGGCTGGGAAGGAGAAGCTGGGGAGGGATCATGCCCATGCTGAGCGATCCAAGGAGCCAGAGAGGACCCAGGCATGTCCTCACCCCCGACCTGCCCACGGTACGGCGGCTGCTCTGCGCAGGGCAACGGCTGGGGGGTGGAGGGAGGAGAACAAACGCACCCCGAGAGAAGGAACAGGCTGAAATAACAGCCTGTCCAAGCCACAGCCTCCGCAAGCTCCCGGCTTCCTGCATCTGTGGGACCGCTGGCACCGCCGCGGCCGTGACCTGCCCCGACCTCCCCCGCCTGCATCAAAGGGCCTCCTCGAAATAGGTCACCGCTGGCGGAGGGCGCGAAGTTCGGAGGCAGCTCAGGGACCCAGGGCTGCCTCTGCCACCGGGACGAAGGGCAGGAACCAGAGGGCAACAACAAACAGAAGGGGGCAAACACACCCACAGCGGCAGAACGCCCTGCATACGGAGACTCAGTCCTAGCCAGCGCGGCAGCGGCGTGCCGAGCAGCCGTGAGGTCCAGGACACATCTGGAAACAGGCCACCCAAACTCTTTGGGGCTCAGGACACCCCTCTCCGCTGCACGGCGCTCGCCCGAGGAGGGGGGTTTGTTCGAGGGTGTCCTTCATGTCACCTCTGCAGCGCCGCAAACGGGCCGGAGCTGCTCGGCGTTGACTCACGTCACCAGCAGCCGGTGCCGCGTTCTCCTCGGCGAGGAGCTCGCTCGCCCAGCTCCTGCTTCACAGTTGCTTCTTCGAGCTCCGGCTGCATCTCCCCTAACGGCCCGTTAGCGTTTCCCTGTTAATTACTGCTGCGTCTCGGCTGCGCTTCTCCTTGCGAGGTCCCGGCTCCTTCCGGGAGCTTGGCTCTCGCTCCCCGAGCCCCTCAGCAGGGAGCTTTTTCCTCCCTCCCCACAAGCCATTGGCTGCTCCCACCTTCTCCCTTGCCTGGTCCTGACCTCCTGGGCTTGTGCCAGCAAAGAGCAGGAGCCTGGGAGACACCCGGGGTGGGTGTGCAGAGTGTCATTCATTTAGTGTCGCAGAACCACAGACCATCAGGGATGGGAAGGGACCTCGAAAGATCAGCCAGTCCAGTCCCCCTGCCAGAGCTGGATCCCCTAGATCCAGTCACACAGGAACACATCCAGGTGGGTCTTAAACTTCTCCAGAGAAGGAGACTCCACAACCCCCCTGGGCAGCCCCTGCCAGGGCTCTGTCACCCTCACCATGAAGAAGGTCCTTCTCACACTGATGTGGAACCTCCTCTGCTCCAGCTCACACCCACTGCCCCTTGTCCTGTCACTGGGTGCCCCTGAACAGAGCCTGGCTCCATCCTCCTGACACCCACCCTTCACATCTTGATCAACATCCATGGGGTCACCCCTCACGCTCCTCCAAGCTCAAGAGCCCCAGCTCCCTCAGCCTCTCCTCATCAGGGAGCTGCTCCACCTCCTTCATCATCCTCGTTGCCCTACGCTGGGCTCCCTCCAGCAGCTCCACATCCCTCTTGAACTGAGGGGCCCACAACTGGACACAAGATACCAAATGTGGTCTCACCAGAGCAGAGTAGAGGGAAAGAAGAACCTCTCTCCATCTGCTAACCACCTCCCTTCTGATCCACCCCAGGATGCTGTTGGCCCTCTTGGCCACAAGAGCACACTGCTGGCTCATGGTCATCCTGCTGTCCACCAGGACCCCCAGGTCCCTTTCTCCTGTGACATGTTCCTGTGTGACTGGCTCTAGAGGATCCTGCTCTGGCAGGGGGATTGGACTGGATGATCTTTGGGGGTCCCTTCCAATCCCTGATGCTGTGTGATTCTGTGAGGAGACGTTTGCATTTCCCCTCCTCGGTTGTTCTGGGGGCGGGAAGAGCCAACACTGACTTCAGAAGTGCCACCAACACACTGCAACCTGCTACAGGAGCAGCTGCTGCTGCCACCGAGGTGGCTGAGGCAGAGCCTCCTCCAGCCAGCCCCAGCTGTGAAGCCTTGTAGGGAGCTGGGGTGCGAGAGAAGAGCCTGAAGCCACCCGCGGGGCACCCACGTACGACCCAGTCACTGTGCAGGGGCAGAGCTGCTCACGTGTGGATTCTTGGGCTCCATCTGCAGCGGAGCCAACGCTGAGGTTATAATTATGGCCCTGGCCACTGCCACCAGCATCATCAGCCTGCCCTGTTCACCCACAGGGACACGCTGTGCTCTGGAACATCCAGCAGCAGCCAAGGAGAGGACATCCTGCCTTCAGCTATCATCCCAACCGCTCGCTCCTCTTTATCAGTAAGAAATCCAACACCCATCCCCAGTCAATCTGGAGGAAAGAGCAGCTGAGCTCTTCACCTGACCCCTGCTCCTGCAGACCCAGGACAGGCTGTAGCCAGCCAGTGGTGACACAGGGTCACAGCACCAGTGGGACCTGACCCTGTGCACCCAGCAGCACCCACAGAGGCAGCCACGTTCCAGGGGGGCAGATGTTTATGTCTGTTTAATCTCTGCAGCTCTTCTGACACGAGGGGCTCCTCCAGAGTCATCCCAGTCTGAAGAGTCCAGCAAGGACATGACTCCAGACCCTAAGCTCAGCTGATGCCCATGGAGAGCTCGCTCACTCCCACTCTGACAGCCTGGCTTTCCCAGCTCCAGGCTGGAATCAGGCACTGCAAGGAGCTCAACACAGCAACAGCCTGATGAAGTCCATGGCACAAGGAAGGGGCAGCATGGAGCTGACAGGGGGTGAGCTGGGCACCCAGGGGAGCTCCAGTCCATGGAGTGGGACCAGCACGGCTCCACAGACCCCTTCAGCAGCCACCAGGCTCACAGAATCACAGAACATTAGGGATGGGAAGGGACCTTGAAAGATCAGCCAGTCCAATCCTCCTGCCAGAGCAGGACCACCTAGACCAAGTCATTAGGGACTGCAAGGTACCTGGAAAGATCATCCAGTCCAATCTCTCTGCCAGAGCAGGACCACCTAGACCAAGTCATGGAATCACTGGGGACTGGAAGGGACCTTGAAAGATCATCCAGTCCAATCCTCCTGCCAGAGTAGGACCACCTAGACCAAGTCATTAGGGACTGCAAGGTACCTGGAAAGATCATCCAGTCCAATCTCCCTGCCAGAGTAGGACCACCTAGACCAAGTCATGGAATCATTGGGGACTGGAAGGGACCTTGAAAGATCATCCAGTCCAATCCTCCTGCCAGAGCAGGACCACCTAGACCAAGTCATGGAATCATCGGGGACTGGAAGGGACCTTGAAAGATCATCCAGTCCAATCCTCCTGCCAGAGCAGGACCACTTAGACCCATACAATCATTAGGGACTGGAAGGGACCTTGAAAGAGCATCCGGTCCAACCTCCTAACCACAGCAGGATCCCCTAGATCCAGTCACACAGGAACACATCCAGGTGGGTCTTAAACATCTCCAGAGAAGGAGACTCCATAACCCCCCTCGGCAGCCCCTTCCAGGGCTCTGCCTTCATCACGTCTTCTCTTCCTCCCAGATGGAGGACTGGGGAGTGAAGGAGCCTGCTCGCTACCTGGTATCTTTAAAGTCAAAGTCTAAGCATTGTGGGCTTAGAGCACAGATCCACCTGACGGCAGGACAGAGGAGGAAAAGAAGGGAAGGAAAAAGAAAATCTAATCATAATTAAAAAACCAAATCGATAGCAGTCACTTGTGGAATCTTCCTGCCGCTCCCGACTGTTTTCAGACAGCAGAGGAGGGGAGAGGAGCCGCGATTCCCGGTGCCCAAACGACCCTCTGCTCGGAGCAGCCCTCGGCTTCAGGTCGGTGTCTGCCCCGCGCTCCCAGGCAGCGGCGGCGGCGCCGCGTCCCGTCCCCTTCGTGCTCCCTTCCCGAGGAGCTGGGGCCTCTTCCCTTTCCGGGAGGAGCAAGCGCAGCCCCTCGCAGGGAGGCTGCGGGAGGAGGAACGCAGCCGGCAAGGCTGAGCCGCGGCGCCGGTCACCGCCGGGCATCGCATCGCCGTGACTTTGCTCAAGGTCACACGAGGTGCTGCTCGCTCCCCGCCTGCAGCCTCGTTCCACCAGCCCCAGATGCGGGTGGTGGGGGCACAAGGGAGAGCGAAGCAGCGCCGGGTCAGCGCCACGTCGGCGGTGCCGAGCGCCTCCAGCGCGGTCCCGGCGGCGGGGCTGCTCCTCGTTAGCGCCGGGGGCGCGGTCCCAGCATCTCCCTTCCGCAGCGGTAACTGCCCTCTGCTCCGAGGAACGCTCGCCGCTGGAGCCGAACAAACCCAGCGCAGAAAGCAGCAGGGTCCCCAAGGGGATCCATCAGCTGCTTCAGCACTAAACAGCCCAGTGCAAAGAAAGATTTGGCTCAGAGGGTTTGGGGGGGGTCTCTGGGATGTCCTGGGACACCCTGGTTTCCCCTCCAGGATGACAAAGGGCTGGCTGGCAGCTGCTGCTAAGACCAAGGTCACTACAAGAGCTGATGTTCTCCTCCAAGGCCAGTTCTCTGGGTGCAGAGAGGCTCTTAATACTGGGGTGGGATCATGGAATCATTAGGGATGGGAAGGGACCTTGAAAGATCATCCAGTTCAATTCCTCTGCCAGAACAGGATCACCTAGACCGAGTCGCACAGGAACACATCCAGGTGGGTCTTAAACGTTTGTCTCCAGTGAAGGAGACTCCACAACCTCCCTGGGCAGCCTGTTCCAGGGCTCTGTCACCCTCACTGGGAAGAAGTGTCCTGGGACACCCTGGTTTCCCCTCTGGGATGGCAAAGGGCTGGCTGCAGCTGCTGCTAAGACCAAGGTCACTACAAGAGCTGATGTTCTCCTCCAAGGCCAGTTCTCTGGGTGCACAGAGGCTCTTAAACACAAGAAACACTGGGGTGGACACTACAAACTGGAGTAGAACCCTGGAGGACTCCTCTCAGCAAGAGGACTGGACCCTGCCAGAGCTGAGGTTTGTCTGGGGCACTCAGGACCGACGGGGGAGAGACCACCAGCTACTCCATCCTGGCAGGGGCAGGAGGCAGCACGATAAACACTGCAGCTCCTGCTTGTTAGGAAGCACTCGGCAAACACCGCCGAGGCTGAGGGGGGTGTTGAAGAGAAGTGCCTTCAGTGCTGTGGGGAAGTTAATGAGGAGCTGTAACCACTCTGGATAGATCACACACAGAAAACTAGGTGAGGCCCCTCCGGAGCCCCACGCACCGCGTGAAGCTTTACGGGCAGCGTCATGCGTCATCCCTAACGATCCTCCTGCCGGGCAGCGAGAGGCGGCCCCGCGCTTGCTCCTGGATCTCTGGGCTGTTCTAATGAGAAATAATTGGGCTACTGTCCAAGAGGGAACGACAGCAGCCAGGGAAGAGCGGCCGCTGCGTCGCGTCCTCTCCGCTCCCCTTCCGCTGCTTCTTCAGACGTGGCCACGAGAGGAAAACGGGGGCACCTGTGCTAGATCCTGTCACCATCCACCTCCAGGGAGAGCCCGGCCACGAAAAGAACCAGCTGCTACGTCCCGCCGATGGCCCTTGCAGGAGGTGTATGTGATGGACACGGAAGGATGCAGGACGAGCTCCTTCCACACTTGTCCTCTTGGCTTATTCATCAGAAATAATCACCTCTGCTCACAGCCACGGGAGCAAGTATTTTATGGTGGCCATGAAGATTTAATGGGTTTTTAATACCACTGCAACTACAGCAGGGGGGAAACACCAGACAGACATGAAACCATATGTGCTGTGCTGGGGGGGGGGGTACTGGTGGGGAGCAAACAGCGACCACGTGCCACTGGTTTGGCATCAGTGATGGTGAGAGGGAACTGCTGCCTCCAGGACTTGGACACCCCAGCGATCTCTAATCCTGAATGTTTGGCTTCAGACCCCCTCAGGGACAGGAAGGGGTGACCCAACCAGGGGTTCTGTGACTTGGGAACCTGCGGGTGATACCCTCAGCCTTTGGCCAACACAGAACCACAGAGCATCAGGGATTGGAAGGGACCTTGAAAGATCAGCCAGTCCAACCCCCCTGCCACAGCAGGATCCCCTAGGTGATTGTTCAAGGTTCCTATCAATCCCTAATGTTCTGTGACACTGTGATCCAGTCACACAGGAACATATCCAGGTGGGTTTTAGATGACAGAACATTAGGGATTGGAAAGGACCTCCAAGGATCAGCCAGTCCAATCCCCTGACACAGCAGGATCCCCTAGACCAAGTCGCACAGGAACACATCCAGGTGGGTTTCAAACATCTCCAGAGGAGGAGACTCCACAACCCCCCTGAGCAGGCCCTTCTAGGGCTCTATCAGCCTCACCATGAAGAAGGTCCTTCTCACATTGATGTGGAACCTCCTCTAGTCCGGCTCACACCTATTGCCCGTTGTCCTATCATTAGATGCCCCTGAGCAGAGGCTGGCTCCATCCTCCTGACACCCACCCTTCACTTATTTATCAATATTGATGGAGTCACCCCTCAGTCTCCTTTTTTCCAAGCTCCAGAGCCCCAGCTCCCTCAGCCTCTCCTCAGCAGGGAGATGCTCCCCTCCCTCCATCATCCCTGTGGCTCTGCACTGGACCCTCTCCAGCAGCTCTGGGTCCTTCTGGAGCTGAGGGCCCCACCACTGGACACCAACACCAGCGCCCCAGCTCTGTCTCTCCACCTGCCCGTGGATGCGGCACAGGAAGGAGCCCGAATCCCAAGTCCTGTGGTGCCAGCTAGAGCCCTCCCAGGACTTCATGAAGCTGTCGGTGTCTCTTCCTTCAGCACAGCAGAAACTATTGCTCCAGCAGCACGAGAGGCTAACACCCTCAACACCTCCCTCAGAAGCCACTCAGCGGCTAACGAGCCGGCGCGCAGCATCACCGTGCCACCGATCCTCGGGCCGGCGCCTATTTATAGACTGAGGAGCTATACACGCGGTGTCCCCACCACGGGTGACACATCTTCACCCGGGCATGAGTCACCTCCTCACGAGCACGCTTCCAAAAATAAACCCTAGTTACCAGAGCTAAACCCTCCGCACGCTCGGGAGGAAGCGGCTCCTCGCCCCCAGCCCTCGGCGCTGCCCGAGCGCCGCCCTCAGCCCCAAGAACCGCCTCCAGCGCAGCGGCGTCGCCGGAGCTGCCAAGAGCAGCCAGACATCTGCGAGATGAATTCCTCTCCGAGGGGAAGCCAACAGCTTGTTATCATTAAAGAGGCAGAGCGCTCCCCGCGCCTGAACCGCGGGCCGCCTTGTTACGGCGCTCGCCGCGGCAGCCACGCCAGATGTTGGCAGCTGGCTTCACACGGACGACAAGCACCTGCTGCTGGGGAAATTAAACGCTCGGCGGCCGCCGATCCTGGAGGGGAGGGCGGGACGGGACGGGGTGCTGACGGCTGACCCTTGGAAATGAACCTGCTCAGGCAAAGTGACAGTAAGTGCTGGTTTGCAGGGCTGGGAGACAGGGTGGAAATTCATTGGAGACCTTCCGCCACCCCCGGCGAGATCGGCTCCCAACCGCCCGGTCCTGAGAGCGCGGCAACGCGGGGAGCTCGCTGAGCCACCTGGCAGGGGCAACCGGGGGGCCGTCACGGAGCCACAGAACATCAGGGGTTGGAAGGGACCTCCACAGATCATAGGACATGAGGGGCTGGAAGGGACCTCCAAAGACCACAGAACATGAGGGGCTCGAAGGGAACTCCCAAGATCACACAACATTAGGGACTGGAAGGGACCTCCAAAGATCACACAACATTAGGGACTGGAAGGGACCTCCAAAGATCAACAGGACATCAGGGGTTGGAAGGGACCTCCAAAGATCAACAGGACATCAGGAGTTGGAAGGGACCTCCAAAGATCACAGGACACTAGGGGCTGGAAGGGACCTCCAAAGATCACAGAACATTGGAGGTGGGAAGGGACCTCCAAAGATCAACAGGACATCAGGGGTTGGAAGGGACCTCCAAAGATCACAGGACACTAGGGGCTGGAAGGGACCTCCAAAGATCACAGAACATTGGAGGTTGGAAGGGACCTCCAAAGATGAACAGGACATCAGGGGTTGGAAGGGACCTCCAAAGATC
>VXBP01006763.1:872-25893 GCA_013400115.1 Rhinopomastus cyanomelas | reverse complement strand
AGGGGCTGGAAGGGACCTCCAAAGATCACAGAACATTAGCTCTGGCTCCCAGTGGTGTGTCATGCCCTGCACTGCTCCCCTACCAGAACTGAGCTCTGTGAGACACCATCTAGGGCACTGGCCATGAACTGAAGAACAGAAAATCACAGAATCATTAGGGATTGGAAGGGACCTTGAAAGATCAGCCAGTCCAATCCCCGCCACAGCAGGATCCCCTAGACCAAGTTAGAGAGTCAGACAGGGTTAGAAGGGACCACAGGATGACAGCTTGAAGGATACAGTGGAGGTGCCAGAGCAAATAGTGGGTGCAGACCCTGCCCTTACTCCTGTAAGTTCCAGCTAGAAGCCAACGTCTAGTTTATCACACGGCCCCAGTCCCACCAGTTCTTGCTACAGACTGACGTGAGGCAAACACTGGCCGCGTCTGAGCCAAGGGAAGAACTGAAGGGAACGTTCATTATCCTCTGGAACGTCAGGGATGGAAGGGGCAGAGGCAGCAGGGCCAACAGGGCTCAGCACTGCTCTGCACTCCCAAAAGAGAGTGACCCCTGGAAACTGGGGGTTCACTGTCCAGAGCTTTTCACAAGCTGCTCATTCTGGCTGGAAAGGACCCTCCAGGACCAGCAAGTCCAGCCCTCATCCCAGCAGCTCCCTAACCTCTACACCAACTGTGTTTGTCTGCTGCTCGTTCCGTGTTGAGGAGGTGCAGCGATCCAGGTGGAGCAAATTCTCCCCAGCACTCCCAGGCAGCTCAAGCAAAGAGCATCAAGAGCTCCAAGCTCTTTCACACCAGCTCTGAAGCTCAGGATCACCCTGGAAGGCACAAGGAGCATCAAGAGCTCCAAGCTCTGGTGTCTCTGAGGCTCAAGATCACCCTGGAAGGCACAAGGAGCATAAAGAGCTCCAAGCTCTGGTGTCTCTGAGGCTCAGGATCACCCTGGAAGGCACAAGGAGCATCAAGAGCTCCAAGCTCTGGTGTCTCTGAGGCTCAGGATCACTCTGGAAGGCACAAGGAGCATCAAGAGCTCCAAGCTCTTTCACAATAGGTGTGAGGCTCCAGAACACTCTGGAAGGCACAAGGAGCATCAAGAGCTCCAAGCTCTTTCACAATAGGTGTGAGGCTCCAGAACACTCTGGAAGGCACAAGGAGCAATCAAGAGCTCCGAGTTCTTTCACACCTACAGCTAGACTACAAACAGGAGTCCAAATCTGCCCCTTCACACCCTAAAATCCAACCAGCTCACAAACACCGGAGCTGGGGACTCAGTGCTGAAGGATGCTCAGGGCTAAACAACCCCCCGCACCCCAAAAATGACTTCTCTGCACAGCAAATCCTTCAGAAGAGCCCATCCCTGTGTTTACTGACCACCCCATCTGCATCTCAATGCCCAGCAGAGGTACCAGGGCTCAACTAACTGAAGCTTTCACTTCCACGAAGGGGGCTGCTCCAGGCTTCTGCCTCTGGCCTCAGCCCCAGCTCCCCACAGGCTTCCAAATCCCCCCCAAAAGAACCCGGGGTGAGAAAAGCACCTTTTCTCATGCTAACAGCTCCATTGTGAAAACATCTTCAGAGGCCACACTCAAGGTCTCCGGGGAAAGCAAACCTCTGCAGAGCTTCACACTACAGCGGGGTGTTAACTCCTTCAGTGCCAGCAGCCTCCCCACCCACTGGAAGGGACCTCAACAGATCATCTGGTCACTAGGGACTGGAAGGGACCTCAACAGATCATCCCCCTGCCGGAGCGCAACCTCCTGGACCAAGTGACCCACAGGAACACACCCAGGTGGCCGCTGTTGCCTCTCCTGTGGCCAGCACCAGGGCTCTGCTCTGCACAAAGCCCCCCTCCTCTCGCTGAGCTGCCCCTAGACGCTCCGTGGTGGCTGCAGAAGACGACAAAATCACCAGCTTTCAGAAGCTCAGGAGGTCAACAGGAAGAGCCCGGCCATCGGAAGGTCGCTAGTATCACCCCGCCGGTCTGGTTTGTGTCTCTCAGGAAGTAAACAAGCGGCTGCACAAAACGTTTCGGCTGCAGGAGTGGTGATTCACAAACCCTGCCCTGCTTGGAAATTTCCAGCCACTAAAAGCCACCCGGGAGGAAACAGCCTCCTGCAGGAGAAGCTGGAACGTGCCAGGGGTTCCTTCTGAGGGACCTCGTGGAGAGCCAGGAGAATCACAGAACATGAGGGATTGGAAGGGACCCCCCAAAGATCAGCCAGTCCTATCCCCCTCCCACAGCAGGATCTCCTAGATCCAGCTGCACAGGAACATGGCCAGGTGGGTTTTGAACATCTATGGAACAGGCTGACCAGGGGGTTGTGGGGTCTTCTTACCTGGAGATGTTTCAAACCACCTGGAGATGTTCCTGTGTGACTTGGTCTAGGTGACCCTGCTGTGGCAGAGGGATTGGACTAGATGATCCTCCGAGGTCCCTTCCAATCCCTAATGTTCTGTGGTCTTCAGAGAAGGAGACTCCACAACCCCACTGGGCAGCCCCTTCCACTGCTCCATCACTCTCATTGAGAAGAAGATCCTCCTGAGATTGATGTGGAACCTCCTCTGTTCCAGCTCACACCCGTTGCCCCTTGTCCTATCACTAGATCATAGAACATTATGGATTGGAAGGGACCTCAGAAGATCAATCCCCCTGGCAGAGAACATAGAATCATAGAATCATTAGGGATTGGAAGGGACCTCAGAAGATGATCTAGTCCAATCCCCCTGGCAGAGAACATAGAATCATAGAATCATTAGAGATTGGAAGAGACCTCAAAAGATCATCCAGTCCAATCATTGAATCATTAGGGATTGGAAGGGACCTCAGAAGATGATCTAGTCCAATCCCCCTGGCAGAGAACATAGAATCATAGAATCATTAGAGATTGGAAGAGACCTCAAAAGATCATCCAGTCCAATCATTGAATCATTAGGGATTGGAAGGGACCTCCAAAGATCACCCAGTCCAATCCCCCTGCCACAGCAGGATCACCTAGACCAAGTCACACAGGAACACATCCAGGCAGGTCTTAAACATCTCCAGTGAAGGAGCCTCCACAACCTCCCTGGTGGCCTCCCCCATGCAAGAACACATGAGTTTCCTACGAGAACAAGGGTGCACGGGCTGATCCCACAGCTCCAGCCAACTGGGCTGCACCTCCCATGGTGCTGGGAGGACCTCTTCAGGCTTCGCAGGGCTGCTCCCACCAGCACTGGTTATGGGATTTGGTAGGAGTTTTGCTCAGGACACTGCTGGCAGTTGGTGGGGTCTAAGAGTCACCTGCAGCTCCCAGCATCAATTAGCAGCCCCGAGGACCGGGTGGGCTGGGGCAGCGAAAGGGTTAAAGCCCCACGTCAACCAGCAAGGGCTGGCTGCAGCCCAGAAGGGACATGGGAACCAGGGCAGCCAGGCTACAAAGGCCTTATTGTGGCCGCCCAGTGGATTGGAAACGACTTGTAGGTCTAACGAAACAAAACTTTGGCAGCAAAGCAGAATGAAAGGAGGGAGAGACAATCGGAGAGGGGAACAAAGGGAGCAGAGCTGGCTCAGCCCGGGACGATCGGCTTGCCCCGCTGGGGGAAGCCAAAGCCGATTAGGATAAACCCGCGCCGAGTCCTCCAAACTAATCACACAGCTCCCCGTGCAAAGAGCAACTGGGAGCCCCGGGCGGGGAGCGGTACCTGGCCAACGGGAGCCCTCATCGCCAGCCACTCAGTCAATCAAGTGTGCTCTTGTGGCCAAGAGGGCCAACAGCGTCCTGGGGTGGATCAGAAGGGGGTGGTTAGCAGATCAAGAGGGGTTCTTCTCCCCCTCTACTCTGCCCTGGTGAGACCACATCTGGAGGGTTGCATCCAGTGCTGGGCTCCTCAGTTCAAGAGGATGTGGAGCTGCTGGAGGGAGCCCGGCGGAGGGCAACGAGGATGATGAAGGAGGTGGAGCAGCTCCCTTACGAGGAGAGGCTGAGGGAGCTGGGGCTCTTGAGCTTGGAGAAGAGGAGACTGAGGGGTGACCTCATTAATGTCTATAAATATGTGAAGGGTGGGTGTCAGGAGGATGGAGCCAGGCTCTGCTCAGGGGCACCCAGTGACAGGACAAGGGGCAGTGGGTGTGAGCTTGAGCAGAGGAGGTTCCACATCAGTGTGAGAAGGACCTTCTTCCCAGTGAGGGTGACAGAGCCCTGGAAGGGGCTGCCCAGGGGGGCTGTGGAGTCTCCTTCTCTGGAGACATTTCAAACCCACCTGGAGATGTTCCTGTGCGACTGGATCTAGGGGATCCTGCTGTGGCAGGAGGATTGGACTAGCTGACCTTTCAAGATCCCTTCCAACCCCTCATGTTCTGTGATTCAGCAACATGTGGCCTCTGCTGCCACAGGTTCCAGCCTTGACTGCGACTGCTGCAGCTACTCACAGCCCCTTAATTTTTCAGCCTTCAAATTAAGAGCCTTGAAAAAGAAGTATCTCAGCTCACAGAACCATCCAGGTTGGCAAAGACCCCTGGGATCACTGAGCCCAAACATCCACCCAACACCCAGGAGTGTCCTTCCCAGCTGGATCTGGGGCTCACCAAAGAGAACAGCTTTAACAGCCCGTAACATCACAGTGGCACTCGGGTTGGAAAAGACCCTTGGAATCATCTGGCCCAACCATCAACCCTACCCTACAAGTTCACCCCTAAACCACATCCCTCAACACCTCATCCAAAGCATCCTTGAACACATCCAGTGACAGCAACTCAACCACCTCCCTGAGGAGCCCCTTCCAGTGCCTGAGCACCTTTTCTGGGAAACATTTCTTACAGAGGTGGTTTATGGACTGCTTGCCTCAAGATACTGTCTGGGCAGGGCTTCTCAGGGCAGATAGGAGAAGCAGGAGCAAGCTATGGGCATCAGGAGCTGCTCTGCTGTGGAGATGTCCTGCTGTGTGCCATCACACTCCTCATCCATCCACTGATAACCCTTCCAGTGGAGCCCCCAAACCAGCACAGGATTCCCCATGGAAGGTGGCACCACAAATGGATCTCAAAGGAAGCAGCTCAGAAGCTCCTCATGGTTCCTCAGACTCCTGATCAAGCATCCAGGAGCCCTGGGGAGCCAGGAAGCTCCATGGAAAAGTCATCTCCAGCCAGAGCACCTGGCCTGTGGGCTGCTCCACCACAGCATCACGGCTACTGCAGCAACTGGCCTGTCCCTCCCCGGACGCACGCGGTTCCTTCGGGCGCTTTCACGACTTAACGAGCTCTGCTGGGAACTGGGGGCTCTGCTCACATGTTTGTTTTACAAACCACACCTTAAGAAAAGGAAGAGTAGGAAGAAGAGGAAGGGGAGGACGAAGAGGAAGGGGAGGACGAAAAGGAAGAGGAGGAAGAAAAGGAAGAGGAGGAAGAAGAGGAAGGGGAGGAAGAAGAGGAAGGGGAGGAAGAAAAGGAAGGGGAGGAGGAGGGCGAGGGCAGCACTCACCTTGCCGAACTGCTCGAAGTATTGCTTTACGTCCTCCACCACCGTGTTGGCCGAGAGGCCACCGACAAATATTTTCTTTGTTCTCGTGACCATCTGCAAGAAACGACAGGACAAGCGCTCGGTTTAGCCAGGTCAGGGCCAGCAAGACGTGGGGACACGGGCCGGACGGGCTACAGGAGCCCCCCCTCGGGGGCCACCCCTGCCCCAGTCTCTGAGCTGCAGCAGCTCCGAGGGGATTGGATTAGATGCTGCTGTTTGGGGGGGCCCTGTCTGGGGTGTCCTGGAGTTGAGTGAAGCCTCTCAATAACTGCTCCAGCCCCGGGGTGTGTTGTTTTAATAAGTGATGTTTACTGAGCTCCTGGATGCAAAATGGAAGTGAGAGAGGAGTCCAAGTGTCGGATGCTCGCAGCTGCTGCCCCCGCAGAGACGCTCCGTGACCCCCCTGCTTCCCCACAAACAGCCTTTGGCAGACACCAGGTGGTCCAGGCAGATCTGAGAGAGGTTATTACATCTCCTTGGGTTGGTTCAAACATGGGACTTGCACAGTCACTTCAAAAAGAATCACACAACAGGCAGGCAGACAGAGGTGCCTCCATGCAAACCTTCTCTAGGTGCCACAGAGCATCAGGGGGGACTTCAGGAAGCCCTCTGTGCTTCACAAGACCCCACGGGAGCAGCCAGCTGCAGAGAACATCCCATCACACAGCCCTTCATCGTGACCTCCAAGCCCTGAAGAGGAGCAGCCCAGCAGTGGTGGCAGGGGGAGCTGGTGGGTTTGCTGGGCTCATCCCAGATGGCCTGAGGGGTGTCAGGAGGATGGAGCCAGGCTCTGCTCAGGGGCACCCAGTGACAGGACAAGGGGCAGTGGGTGTGAGCTGGAGCAGAGGAGGTTCCACATCAGTGTGAGAAGGACCTTCTTCCCCATGAGGGTGTCAGAGCCCTGGCAGGGGCTGCCCAGGGGGGCTGTGGAGTCTCCTTCTCTGGAGACATCTCCAACCCACCTGGGCCATGTTCCTGTGCAACTGGATCTAGGGGATCCTGCTGTGTTGTTGGGATTGGACTGGATGATCTTTGGAGGTCCCTTCCAATCCCTAATATTCTATGAAACCTACCAACACATCACAGAAGGTCTTTGGTCAGAAGAGACCTCCAAGGTCAACATGAAGTTTCATCAGTACCCAACTCACACACTGCAACCCTCCAGGCTGCTTGGTGCCAGCCACTGGCTGCATCTGCCAGCCCCAAGAGTGGAGGAGAACATCCCCTGCCTGCAGCAGACCACCCCACATCTCACACTCACCCAGAGCGATGGGGCTCCTGGGGCTGCCCAGCCGGGCTCTGCTCTGGTGACACCCTGAGCCTTCACCAAACCAAGAAACTGAGCAAAATAGCTTGGAGCAGCCCCAAACCTGTGCAAAACCTCAATCATTTCTCCCCCTTCCCTCCCTGCAGCCCCGGGCTCCCAAATTGAAGCCCTGGCATGTAAATTGTCACTTGTAAAGGAAGAATGGGCTGGAGCTGACTGGTAGCTAAAGGACTTCATGGGGCTATCAAGAGCCCTCTGCCCGGCAGCACCTGATCCACCATCAGGCCGAGCGGCTGCGCCGGTACAAAAGGAAGGAGCAAAGCAATTACTTGCCGGCAGCGCTTGGAATTATCATCGTTGTTGTGTCTGAACGCGAGGAGGGAAGAGCGAGCGGGCGAGACTGAAGGTGAAGGGGGGAAGAGAACCCTCCCCACCCACCCGACTTCATCTCAATAGCTTCAGTCAAGGAAAAGATTGGTAACGACAGGCACATTCACGGCGCTTAGACGGCTGGAGATGCGCTGGGAGATGGGTTCAGGAGCAGCTCTGAGGTGTGGAAGCAAAGCATGGGGTGAAGGCTGCTTTTCACAGAATCACAGAATCATCAGGGATTGGAAGGGACCTCAACAGATCATCCAGTCCAACCATAGACTCATTAGGGATTGGAAGGGACCTCGAAAGATCGTCCAGTCCAATCCCTCTGCAACAGCAGGATCCCCTAGATCAAGTCACATGCAGGAGAAAGGGACCTGTAGGTCCTGGTGGCCCATGGACCAGGATGACCATGAGCCAGCAGTGTCGCCCTCTTGTGGCCAAGAGGGCCAACAGCATCCTGGGGTGGATCAGAAGGGGGGTGGTGAGCAGATCAAGAGAGGTTCTTGTTCCCCTCTGCTCTGCCTTGGTGAGACCACATCTGGAGTCTTGTGTCCAGTCGTGGGCCCCTCAGTTCAAGAGGGATGTGGAGCTGCTGGAGGGAGTCCAGCGGAGGGCAACGAGGATGATGAAGGAAGTGGAGCAGCTCCCTGCTGAGGAGAGGCTGAGGGAGCTGGGGCTCTGGAGCTGGGAGAAGAGGAGACTGAGGGGTGACCCCAATCAAGTCTATCACCTAGCCCAAGTCACACAGGAACACATCCAGGGGGGTTTTAAACACCTTCAGTGAAGGAGACTCCACAACCCTCCACAACTCACCACGGGCTCAGGCAGGAAGCCCTTTCTCCCCCCATCACCTCCCACAACCTACCAGCCAGCAGCAGCCCCAGAGATAGCCCCAGAGATGCAGTCAGGGCTGAGGTGCAGGTGTGGGTGCCAGCCTTCACCCCGCAGGGACTCGGGTGTGCACGGTCTGGGTGCCACGACTGGCATCTTAGCAGTAACTCCGGGCACCCACTGGAGAAGCCGAGCTTGGAGCACCCGTTTCTCTCCCCAGAGGCAATGCCAGGTGAAGACCTGCAAGCCACCGACTTGCCCATGCAGGTAGAGCCTCACCAATTCTCGATTAGAGAACTGTGGTGGGACTGGGACCAGCTGGAACCAAAGGCTCCAGCTCCTGCTCCAACCTGCAAATCCTCTCTCTTCACTCACACGTGGAGGGGAGGAGAGCTCTGCGCTGGGGCAGAGTGCACAGCGGTAGCCTAACAACCAGTAGCCAACAGGTAGCAAGAGCTGGCCAAACACCAGAGCACACAAAAAACATTGCCTGGATGTCTTCCTGTGTGACTTGGTCTAGGTGGTCCTGCTGTGGCAGGGGGATTGGACTGGATGGTCCTTGGAGGTCCCTTTCAATCCCTAATGATTCTATTCCCTAACTGAAGGATCTTGCTACTCCAGGGACACTCCTCTGTGTAGACCAGCCCCTGAGCTTCCAAAGGGCAGGATGGTTCTCAAGCACATCACAACCTGATTATCCAGTTCCAACCCCACGCCATGGGCAGGGACACCCCACCCTAGACCAGGCTGGCCAGAGCCCCATCCAGCCCGGCCTTAAACACCTCCAGGGATGGGGCCCCAACCACCTCCCTGGGCAACCCTCTCACCACACTCATGGTGAAGAACTTCCTCCTCACATCCACTCTGAATCTACCCATCTCCATGGTCCCTTCCAAGCCTGAGTGATTCTGATTCCACAACTTCTCCAGTGAAGTGATCCTGCTGTGGCAGGGGGATTGGACTGGATGATCTTTGGAGGTCCCTTCCCATCCCTGATGATTCTATGACTTGGTCTGGGTGATCCTGCTGTGGCAGGGGATTGGACTAGATGATCTTTTGGGGTCCCTTCCCATCCCTGATGATTCTATGATCCTGATCCACCGCAGGATGCCTCAGGGAGGCCAAGCAGAGGGTTAAGAAGCAGCTAATGAGGCGCCCTTAGCGCTGTTTAGTGAACAGCAAAGATGACAAACGATCAGAGGCGCAAGGAACAGAGCCAGCTCCACAGCTCCTCTGCTGAAAACGGAAGGTTCTTCCAGCTCGAGAGCTCTCATTTGGCTCTGACAATGAACCAGCTTATCTGGGCCCAACAGAAACCTCCACTCGCAGCAAAACATCCATCTAGACTTGAGACGAGCACTGAGAATAGCAGGTTTTGTTCATTATAACACAAAGGGTCCTCAGGAACGTTGAGACCACGTCGCACAGGATCACCTCCAGGTGGGTTTGAAACGTCTCCAGAGAAGGAGACTCCACAACCCCCACGGGCAGCCCTCAACAGCGGCTCCACCTGCTCTTTGCCAGGGTGGGAACAGCAGCATTTGGGCCACTGGAAATGATTTGCAAATCCCAACGCTGTGTTCTATGAATGACTCCAGGTCTGGGTCACTTGGGAACCACCACAGTTCCAGAAGGAACCTCGAAAGATCATCTAGTCCAATCCCCTGACACAGCAGGATCCAGTCTCACAGGAACATCTCCAGGTGGGTTTGAAACATCTCCAGAGAAGGAGACTCCACAACCCCTTCCAGTGCACTGGGAAGAAGGTCCTTCTCAGACTGATGTGGAACCTCCTCTGTCCCATCTCACACCCCCTTCCCCTTGTCCTATCACTAGAGGGGAGAGCCCATCACCCAGGAACCAGCCCCAGCTGGGAGGGCCCAGAAATTTTTTGATTCCTCTATTTTCTAGGAGAATCTGGTTCAAGACAGTAAAACTCAGCAGAGCCAGACCTCACACCCTCTGGAGATCAGGAGCAGATCAGAGCCCCCCACAGCTGGGTCTATCCCATCCCTTGGGGCTGCTCCCTTCCCCTGTGCTCCCTTCTGTGGGCTACAGGAGCACAGCACAGAAGCTGGAAGCTGGGGAGCAGCAGGGAAAATCTCCTTCAACCCCCCCAGTCGTGCTCCCTTCTCATGTCTCCAGCTAAAGCCAACAAATTCACGGCTCCTGACGAGCCACCGGGGCTCCGAGCCAGTGCCTCTCTGATGGGAGACCCCCCAAAACCTGGCCAAAGGTCCCACTGCTGCTGAAACGCTCTCACTACAGATCAAACAGGAATCAAAGGGTCCCCGAGGAGCGGCACCGCGATGGAAGAGCAGAAGCTCAACAAGAGAAACCATTCCAAGGGCTTCCAAAGGAAGGCAGCACCTCGCAGCTACAGCAGCTCGCTCGTCCCTCATGTGATGTTTACTCACTCCCTGACCACGGGGCAGCTCAACTCAACCTCCACAGGGCTGATGCACCACAGAGCCTGAGGAGAAGCTCAGCCCTCCAGCCCATTTTGAGTCCACAGAAGCCTCGTTGGACCGAGCCCATCACACAACCCATCGCTGTGTCCCTCGACTTCCACAGGAAGAAGAACCACCCACTCCAGCCCATGAGGTTCTGCTCATTAAAAGCCTCACCCGCCGGAGAGGCTGATTTGAAGATGCTGAAACACCTCAAGACATCACTCCTGACATTATTGGGACTTAAGAATAAAGACAGCATCACTCCCAGCTCGGAAGGTCATCCCAAAGCACCAAGCAAGAGCTAAATCAGCCAAGGTCTCCACAAAAAGGACGTTACTACTCCTTTACTCCTACATCTTAATGTGCAGGGAGCTGCTTCTTTCCTCCCCCGTGCTAGAAATGTATTTCTATAAATCCTCCCTCGACAGGAAGCTTTGCTTCAGGAGGGGAAAGGAGCAGATAAAATACTGCCCCTCAGAATGAGCTCGAGTCCCCGGTAACGTAACTCAGTGTGTAACGTTACAGATGGTTTACGGCCGCCGTGTCGGGTCCGTTTAGATCATCCTCACAAACCTGCCAAGAGACACCTCCCCAGCACTGGGAACCAAGCTAGCAGGGGGACTGTGGAGTCTCCTTCTCTGGAGATGTTTAAGACCCACCTGGATGGGTTCCTGTGTGACTTGGCCTGGGTGATCCTGCTGAGGCAGGGGGATTGGACTGCATGATCTTTGGAGGTCCCTTCCAGTCCCTAATGACTGGATCTAGGAGACCCTGCTCTGGCAGGGGGATTGAACTGGATGATCTGTTGAGGTCCCTTCCAATCCCTGATGATTCTATGACTTGGTCTGGGGGATCCTGCTGTGGCAGGGGACTGGACTGGATGATCTTTGGAGGTCCCTTCCAATCCCTGATGATTCTATGACTTGGTCTGGGTGATCCTGCTGAGGCAGGGGGACTGGACTGGATGATCTGTTGAGGTCCCTTCCAATCCCTCATGATTCCATGATTCTAACTCGTGCTCATCCTCAGCCCTCCAGCCGACCTCAGCGCTACTACTCAACAGTACAACTGCTCCTCAGGACAGGCTGCAGCTCCACAGGGAGGGTTTGGGGGAAAGCAGAGCATGACGTGCAGGAGGAGGCTCTGGGACACGAGGCAGAGAGCCAGCACAGCCCCAGAAGCTCCCACAGAGGACTCCCTGCTCCTCTCAGCTGATCTGAACATCTCCCAGGGCAGCGCCTCCAGCTCCAAGCCCGCCTGACCCCAGCAGCTCTCACCTCAGAGCCACAACTCAGCTGCTCTCGGGAAGACCAGGGAGGATGAACTCCCCACAAACCACCACGTCAAGCCCTGGGTTCTCCTGCTCGGCGCCGCTCCGCTCCCACCCGCGAGGGTCCCCTCGCTCCAGCGCTCATGAACTCGGGCACAGAGAGGGGGCTAAAAGAAAACTGGTGGCGTGTCGACCGTCACTCATCGCTGTCCCCAGGGCTGCAAGACCTGCAGAGCTCAGAGACATCACTGAAAACGTGGCACCTGGGTCACCAGCTCAGCCTCCTGCCTCCTGAAGGATGAGAAGAGGAGCCAGCAGGGCTCAGCAGCACAGAGCTGGGATGGAGGGGTGCCCCGCGGGCTCCCAGATGAGGGGGCTCATTCTTACCCCACCCAGAACAGCTACAGCTCTCTAACAACAAGGATGCTGCTGAAGATCAGCTTCTCCCCCTCTACTCTGCCCTGGTGAGACCACATCTGGAGGGTTGTGTCCAGTTCTGGGCCCCTCAGGTCAAGAGGGATGTGGAGCTGCTGGAGGGAGTCCAGCGTAGGGCAACGAGGATGATAAGAGAGGTGGAGCAGCTCCCTGATGAGGAGAGGCTGAGGGAGCTGGGGCTCTTTAGCTTGGAGAAGAGGAGACTGAGGGGTGACCCCATTAATGTCTATAAATATGTGAAGGGTGGGTGTCAGGGGGATGGAGCCAGGCTCTGCTCAGGGGCATCTAGTGACGGGACAAGGGGCAGTGGGTGTAAGCTGGAGCAGAGGAGGTTCCTCATCAATGTGAGGACCTTCTTCCCAGTGAGGGTGATGGAACCCAGGGGGGTTGTGGAGTCTCCTTCTCTGGAGATGTTTAAAACCCACCTGGACATGTTCCTGTGTGACTTGGTCTAGGGGATCCTGCTCTGGCAGGGGAATTGGACTGGCTGATCTTTCAAGGTCCCTTCCAACCCCTAATGAGACTTGGTCTGGGTGACCCTGCTGTGGCAGGAGGATTGGACTGGCTGATCTTTCAAGGTCCCTTCCAACCCCTAACGATTCTATGACTTCAGATGAAGGAGGTCCTCACAGCCACACGAAGAGCGCGCTGGTCCTTCAAGAGAACCTCGAGCCCTAACGCAGCGCCCCGGGGCCCCTCTCGGGTGGCGATCTGCCATCCATTCGGACGAGCCACGCAGGCAAACGGGCCACCGGGCTGCGGCAAGAGCTGATGGATCTTCTCCCCGAAGAAGGGCAGAGGGAGAAGACAGCACAAAGGGGCTGCAGGTCTGCAAATGCGAGGTTACACATTCAGCTCAAGCTCAGCAATCCCTCACCCATTGTTAAATCACAGACCACATGCCGAGAGTTAAAGACTCACACAGGACTCCGGGGACTCATCGAGGGATGATTTCAGCTCCTAACTGTGCTCTAACCAGGCACTTAGGATGCAAAGCACAAGCCCGTGATGCCGCCGTACGCTGCATCAAAATGACTCCCCGACACGTTCTCTTTGCCAATAACTTAGAGGGAGAGGAAAAGCCACAAGAAACCACCATCACCCCAGCATCTAACATCACTCTTCCTCCCCTCCGTCCCCGTCCCGCTGTCCCAACGGTCAGGTTGGTGATGAAGGGTCCCTGTCGTCAATTAGGGCTGGTGCATGTGTGTGCTGGGCCCCCAGACTAGGAAGGAGCTTTTCTGCACCATCAGGTTGTCTCATGTGCACAGGCTCTGCCCTGCTGGAACACCTAGGACAGGGGCACAGCATCACCTTGGGATCAGTGAGACCAACCATCTACCTTACAAGTTCAACCCTAAAACAGATCCCTCAACACCTCACCCAAACGATCCTTAAACACATCCAGGGGTGGCAGCTCAACCACCTCCCTGGGAAGCCCATCCCAGTGCCTGAGCACCCTTGCTGTGACAATGTTCTTCCTAACACCAAGTCTAAACCTTCCCTGTTGGACCTTGAACCCATCACTTGTTCTATCACTAATTACTTGTGAGAAGAGCCCAGCACCAATCTCTCCACAAGGTCCTTTCAGGTAGCTGGAGACAGTGATGAGGTCTCCTCTCAGCCTCTTCTTCTTCAGACTGAACAGCCCCAGCTCTTTCAGTCTTTCCTCATCAGATTTATTCTCCAGGCCATGATTGATCACAGAACATTAGGGATTGGAGGGACTTCAAAAGATCATCCAGTCCTATCCCCCCAACACTGCAGGATCACTTAGATCCAGTCACACAGGAACATCTCCAGGAGGGTTTTAAGCATCTCCAGAGAAGGAGACTCCACAACCCCCCTGGGCAGCCCCTGCCAGGGCTCTGTCACCCTCCCTGGAGAGAAGGTCCTTCTCACACTGATGTGGAACCTCCTCTGTCCCAGCTCACACCCACTGCCCCTTGTCCTGTCACTGGGTGCCCCTGAGCAGAGCCTGGCTCCATCCTCCTCACACCCACCCTTCACACATTGATCAACATCCATGGGGTCACCCCTCCATCTCCTCTTCTCCCAGCTCAAGAGCCCCAGCTCCCTCAGCCTCTCCTCAGCAGGGAGATGCTCCACACTCTTCCTCACCTCAGTGGCTCTGTGCTGGGCTCTCTCTAGGGGGGACTAAACCTGTCACACAAGGGATTCCTTTCAGCGACAGGGAGACAAGGGGTGGTGATGCTCTCCCCTTATCAAGGGAGCGCAGCGACGGGGCGGGACCTTCACCCCATTCAGACAAATAAATAAGTAAGTGGCTGGAGCACCCTCGAAACAAAAGCCAAGGAAGAAATAACTTCTCCTGACAGCTGACATTCTTAACTGGTGCCAAGAATTATCAGGCCTGGCTTTTCTCTCCCTGATAGATGACAGAGCAGGGGCAAGAACACCCACACAACAGCAGCCACACACATCTCATAAATCACAAGTCGCACTGAATGCCCGGGCTCACAACAGCAACAGGCTGGCTACGTGAAGACGCTGCTCAGCGCTCCTCTGTGAACACCGTCCCAGACAGGGGAGGTATCACAGAACATCAGGGATTGGAAGGGACCTCCAAAGAGCAGCCAGTCCAGTCCCCCTGCCCCAGCAGGATCCCCTAGATCCAGTCATAGAGTCACAGAATCATTAGGGATTGGAAGGGACCTTGACAGATCACCTGGTCCAATCCTTCTGACACAGCAGGACCACCTACACCAAGTCACAGAATCATTAGGGATTGGAAGGGACCTCCAAAGATCATCCAGTCCAATCCCCCTGCCACAGCAGGATCCCCTAGATCAAGTCTTAGAGTCACAGAATCATTAGGGATTGGAAGGGACCTCCAAAGATCATCCAGTCCAATCCCCCTGCCACAGCAGGATCCCCTAGATCAAGTCTTAGAGTCACAGAATCATTAGGGATTGGAAGGGACCTCCAAGGATCATCCAGTCCAGTTCCACAGCAGGATCCCCTAGATCCTGTCACACAGGAACATGTCCAGGTGGGTTTTAAACATCTCCAGAGAAGGAGACTCCACAACCCCCCTGGGCAGCCCCTGTTCCAGGACTCCATCACCCTCTCTGGGAAGAAGGTCCTTCTCACATGGATATGGAACCTCCTCTGCTCCAGCTCACTGGAAGAGGCTGCCAGTGACTGCTTCCATCAAGCTAATAACACTTGTTTTCATCTGAGGCAGTGAAACGCCAGTAGCACCTCCCTCCTACCCAGTTCAGAGGCACTTTGCTACTGGATTTCAAGACAATCCTCAGCTCACACTGGATAGTCCCCCTCTGCAACCAACGATTCCTCACGCGCCCAGCACGTCGAGCACAGGAAGCAGAGGGGCAGCTGCATGTTAAATCAATCACCAGACCCCCCCTTCCCTTGCACCCAGCTCATCACAGTTTCTGATCCAGGCCAGCACCAGCCCAGCTGCTGCTTTCGAAGTCAAATAGCAAAATATAAATACCAGGGGATCCTGGTCTGCAACCCCCCTGCTCCCAGGCAAAAACAGACACCAGCTCCTAGTGAAACGCAAGACGGTGCAAGCTCTACGCTCAGCTCCTTGGAAACCCTGAACTGGAGCCTAATTCCCCAGTGCCTCCAGCTGCTGGACCTGAGACCACAGTTGCCACCACCACAAGGAGCCTCTGAGGACCCACGGCTTGGAGACCCTCCGATGGAGCCGGAGAGATGATGCCTACAGGGTTGATGCTGCTGAGACAGAGCTCAGCTCTTCGGACACAGAGCAAAAGGAGGCAGAACATCCCTGAGTCCTGCTCCGGGGAGGCAGCAGCTATGAGGAGGGCTGTGCACCCATGGGTGCTCTGCAGCAACAGCTGTGGCTAGCTATGAGGAGGGCTGTGCACCCATGGGTGCTCTGCAGCTCCAGCTGTGGCTAGCTATGAGGAGGGCTGTGCACCCATGGGTGCTCTCCAGCTCCAGCTGTGGCTATGAGGAGGGCTGTGCACCCATGGGTGCTCTGCAGCTCCAGCTGTGGCTAGCTATGAGGAGGGCTGTGCACCCATGGGTGCTCTCCAGCTCCAGCTGTGGCTATGAGGAGGGCTGTGCACCCATGGGTGCTCTGCAGCTCCAGCTGTGGCTAGCTATGAGGAGGGCTGTGCACCCATGGGTGCTCTCCAGCTCCAGCTGTGGCTATGAGGAGGGCTGTGCACCCATGGGTGCTCTGCAGCTCCAGCTGTGGCTAGCTATGAGGAGGGCTGTGCACCCATGGGTGCTCTCCAGCTCCAGCTGTGGCTATGAGGAGGGCTGTGCACCCATGGGTGCTCTGCAGCTCCAGCTGTGGCTAGCTATGAGGAGGGCTGTGCACCCATGGGTGCTCTCCAGCTCCAGCTGTGGCTATGAGGAGGGCTGTGCACCCATGGGTGCTCTGCAGCTCCAGCTGTGGCTAGCTATGAGGAGGGCTGTGCACCCATGGGTGCTCTCCAGCTCCAGCTGTGGCTATGAGGAGGGCTGTGCACCCATGGGTGCTCTGCAGCTCCAGCTCTGGCTAGCTATGAGGAGGGCTGTGCACCCATGGGTGCTCTCCAGCTCCACCACCCCTGGCCTCAGCTCAGGGGTTCACGCCGCTGTGCTGCACATCCCATCATCGCCGCGCTCCTGGAGCCTCTGCTCAGCACTGGCCCACGGGCAAGCAGTGCCATCCCTTCCCAGGGAGCCCACAGAGAAGACAACCTGCCAGGCTTTCAGCTCAGGACGTCCCAACATGGTCCCACAGCTCCTCGCCACCCGACTCCTACAACCTGGCCACCGTCACCGCGGACATCTGGCTTCTCTCTCCGTGCATCTGCCAGGCTTCGAGAAGGAGCACAAAGAGCGACTTGTCTGGTCTTCCTCCCGCTCCCCAGCTCTAGCTGCTGCTCATCCACCCCACGGTGGCTTCTGCAGGCTGCCCAGAAGGTCTGCCTGGGACGCTCAACCAACGCGGTGGTTTGTTTCTTCCAAACCACAGCCCCTGACCTCAAGTTTTATTAAGTGCAAAACCCCCCCTGCATCTGTTTCCAATACTCCCTGTGCTGAGCAAACAGCCTGAGCATATGTTCTCCCGAGGCTTTTGCCCACACAGTGGGTGGGTGTGATGATAAACTTCGATGTGTGATGGCTACCAAATGTCTCTGCATACCTGGGGGTTGGCTTGCTCGTTTGTTTAAAATTTGGAATTAACAGCTAATGAAGCTACTTCCAGGTGAGTTTTCTCTGTGCAGGTTACAGAAAGGGTCTGCCCAGGGGGGTTGTGGAGTCTCCTTCTCTGGAGAAGCTTAAAACCCACCTGGATGTGTTCCTGTGAGACTTGGTCCAGGTGGTCCTGCTGTGGCAGGGGGACTGGACTGGATGATGTCTGGAGGTCCCTTCCAACCCCTAATGACAGGATCTAGGGGATCCTGCTGTGGCAGGGGGACTGGACTGGATGATGTCTGGAGGTCCCTTCCAACCCCTAACGTCCTGTGATTCCCCCCCCAACTGTCCCAGCACCCCGACATCACCCAGCCAATGCTGCCACAGCCGCGCTCACCGCACTGCACCCACCACCACCAGGGCTGCTTCTCCAGCACAGAGCTCAAACCACCAGTGGAAGTCACTCTGCCCAGCAGAAGACCTGCAGAGTGAGAGGTCAGGAGAAGGGCTTTTATTCCTCATGTGGAGTAAGAAGGCAAAGGAGGGGGTGGGGATTCTGCTTCCACTATCCATCTGCTCCTGCTGCTGTTCTGCATGTAGAGTCACACTTTGGAGCCGGTGACATCCTGCCTGGTTGCTGTGGCAATGGCTGTGCCGTCACCAGGGCCCTCGGCTGGGCTCGGGAAGGAGCCACAAAGACAAGTGCTGCTCTTCAGCAACCAGCCAGCCACGACAAGGGAGGGGGGATGGAGAGAGACCAACAGCGGCCGGGGCCGAGCTGCCTCTGAACCAAACGCGTCCAAAGTTTCCCAGGAAGGCAGCAGCATCTTTCCAGGTCCCTTCCAATCCCCTAATGTTCTGGGATTTAAATTTCCACTCTGTTCCACTAAAGCCCCACCGACCCCACCGCCGACGGAAATGCCGCCGTGGCCCCTAGGGCACCAGGAAGCACTGGGATGCACCGGGATGCACCGTGTGCTCCTCCTCACCGGCTGCACGGGAAGGAGCCCGAGACTTGTCTAAAGTGCTGCATCATCCTTTCTGCAGGAGGGCCCCAGCACTGGACTCTGCTGATTTGCAAGTCAAATCCTGTTTGAATGCATTTTCCAGCGCCACAAAAGAAAAGCTCCCCCCCCCAAACCAGTAGTTTGGGCTCCGCACAGCTAACTGGATCTGACAGCCACAGCACCAGTGGCTGCCAGCACTGATTGACTGGTTGGATATATTTAGGCGCAGGAGAGGGGGGAAGGGGGAAGGGAGCAGTCAAGTTACTGGATCCAGGAGCAGCGTTAGTCACCAAAAATAACCAGCCCTGATTCAGCTGCATCGCCCGGGACGGGGCCGGCTCCGTCACGTAGGACCCGGCTAATGGGGAATTTACTACCAGGAGGGCGACGCCAAGAGAGGCTGGAGGTGTTTGCAAGGGCAGCTAGGGACCTGCGTCCTGGGGCTGCAGGATCACAGAGCATCAGGGGTTGGAAGGGACCTCCAAAGATCAGCCAGTCGAGTCCCCCTGACACAGCAGGATCCCCTAGGTCCAGTCATTAGGGGTTGGAAGGGACCTCCAGTCCAATCTCCCCCTCACACAGCAGGATCCCCTAGATCCAGTTGCACAGGAACATCTCCAGGTGGGTTTTAAACATCTCCAGAGAAGGAGACCAACCCTGGGCAGCCCCTGCCAGGGCTCTGTCACCCTCACCATCAAGAAGGTCCTTCTCACACTGATGTGGAACCTCCTCTGCTCCAGCTCACACCCACTGCCCCTTGTCCTGTCACTAGATGCCCCTGAGCAGAGCCTGGCTCCATCCTTCTGACACCCACTCTCTCCATATTTATCAACATTAATGAGGTCACCCTTCAGTTTCCTGTTCTTCAAGCTCCAGAGCCCCAGCTCCCTCAGCCTCTCCTCAGCAGGGAGATGCTCCCCTCCCTCCATCATCCCTGTTGCTCTGCCCTGGGCTCTCTCCAGCAGCTCCATCTCCTTCTGGAACTGAGGGGCCCACAACTGGACACAAGATTCCAGCTGTGGTCTCAGCAGGGCAGAGCAGACAGCAAGGACAACCTCTCTCCACCCGCTAACCACCCCCATTCTGATCCACCCCAGGATGCTGTTGGCCTTCTTGGCCACCAGATCCCATTGCTGGCTGATGGTCATTTCCCTCTTGCACCCATCTTCTAAAACTGCCTGAATCAACAGGAAGGTACCACACAACAAGGTCACAGACTTCCATCCCCTTGGCACCCCGCACGTGGTGCTCACTCAGACGCAGCCCACACCGATCCGCTCTGCGCTCCAGCGCCCTTTCTCAGCTGCCACCCTCCTTCAGAGCACTCACCTCGAGAGGGAAAGCGCCACGAGCCCGGGGAGGAGGCCCTCTGCAGCACTAGAGGACAACAAGCAAAGTGTGTTTGAAGAGCTGGATTCAATCTCTCCTGCCCCCTTCTCTGGAGCGCTGCGCGGACCCTCCACACGGGAGCTGTACTTACACATGGAGGTGGGAAACACACGGGCACAAGATACCCCTGATGGATCTGTGGTTGGAACAGGGCTTGTTTGTTTGGGTGACTGAGCATTACAGGCATCCAGAACATCGCATCCAGCCTTTCCCAGGGCTGCTCGGCACCTCCCTTGCACGGAGACGAGGCGGCGGGGAGCAGCACCCCCAAGCAGCAGGGCAGCCACCCTGCTGTGGCAAGGGGATGGGACTGGATGATGTCTCGAGGTCCCTTCCAATCCCTAATGACTGGATCTAGGGGATCCTGCTGTGGCAGGGGGTTGGACTGGATGGTCTCTCAAGGTCCCTTCCATCCCTAATGCTCTGTGAGACCAGCCCGGAGCCCCTAACAGCAAGGGCACAAAGCTGTGCAACGCACGCAGAGCGAGCCCCTGGCAACCAGCCATCAGCCACTGCTGTCCCACCCTGCACAGAGCTCACAACACCAGGCACCAGGCTCTGCAGGATTTGCCCTTTGTGGGTAATGAGGTTCCAGAGCAGTCAGGCAGCTTTGGGGTACAGGGGAGCCAGATGAAAAGCTTTTAGAAGCCGAGAGAGCTGATCTGACCACCTGCCCCAGCGCGCAGCGGAGGTCCCCAGGAGCTGAGCTCTCAACACCCGAGATTCCAGCCCGGTGCCCTGCCAAGAGCACCCCGTGGCTCTTCTGGACCAGAGACAAGGCAGACACGACCCCACCGCCTTCCCCATCGAACCAGAAGCGCACGGTCCAAACCCACACGGAGCAGCAGCTCCTCGTGTCTCCGGAGCAGCGACACAGCCCTCCGGCCGAACGTGGAGGCTCGAGAGAAGCTCTAAAGCATCGAGCACCAGAACCTCAACCTATCAATTCAGCACCAGCTGGACCCAACTGCCCCCCAACCTTCTGCCAGCATTTAATTAAACCTCTGCACTTCACTTTGAAGGCACCGAAAGCGCCGCGCCAGCCCCCCGGCCGCCCGCCGGGGCTGAAGCGTCCCTGCTCCCGCGGCGCTGGCATCACGGGGCTCTTATTTTGGTCTTTGTCTTCTTTCTCTATTCAGCCTCCACCAGGAGGAGGAAGAATAACGTTGTCATTTGGAATAACAATAAAAACCCCGACGGCTGGTGCGTGCCGAGGCCGCGCGCCCCGGCACGAACGGCAGCAGCAGCATCTTTATCGTCTCCCCAACAGAAGGCAGGTGCCTCCAGTTTTGCTTCCTGCTAGGAAACAAGTGTCGGGTCAAAACGGCGTCGTGCTTCGGCGAAACGAGCTCCCCGTGCTGCAGGGGTAAAGGTCTGGGGGGTCTGTACCCCAAGATAAAGGCAAACGCGCCCGGCCCTTCCATTAGGGTTAGGGCGTGAACGCTGCTCGTACAGGGCACCCCCACACCCACAGCTCAGGCTGAGACTGGAAGCTCAGAGGGTCCCTTCCAACCCTGATTCTACAACCCTGAGAAGAGCCCTGGAAGGGGCTGCCCGGGGGGGCTGTGGAGTCTCCTTCTCTGGAGAGGTCTGGAACCCGCCTAGATGTGCTCCTGTGCAGCTTGATCTGGGGCATCCTGCTGTGGCAGGGGGTCTGGATGATCTTTTGAGGTCCCTTCCAACCCCTAATGTTCTGTGATTCTGTGTGAACAGTGTCCCATCAGCACAACGAAGGGCCCTACAAGCGGCACACAACCTGCTGCTGTGAGTAGCCCCTGTGGAAAGAGGAGCCAGACTGCCAGCTCTGCCCTCCTCGAGCACAGAAATGACCTTCAAGATCAGGCACTGGAATGGGCTGCCCAGGGTGGTGGTTGAGTCCCCATCCCCAGATTAGCTTAAAAGATGCTCAGATCTAGTGCTGGAGGATCTGGGTTGGGGGTGAACTTGTAGAGTAGGGTTGATGGTTGGACTCGATGATCCCAAGGGTCTTCTCCAACCTGAATGATTCTATGAAGATCATCCAGTCCAACCATCAACCCTACAACCCTGTTCACTGCCCCGTGTCCCCAACTGCAGAATCATGGAGTCATTAGGGTTGAAGAAGACCTTCAAGTCCCTCCAGTCTGACTGCCTGCCCTACAGTCCCAAACCACCAACCCATCTCCCTGGCTACCAAGTTGTTGAACCCCTCCAGGGATGATACCTCCATCCCCATCCAGGGCAGCCTGTTCCAAGGCCTCCCAACTCCTTCTGGGAAGAACTTCTTCCTAAGCTCCAACCTGACCCTCCCCTGGCACAACCTGACCCCGTTTCCTCTGGCCCTATTTCCTAGGATCAAACTGAAGCCCCCCGGCGAGTAACTCACCTCAGACGCAGGAAGGGAGCAGCCCAGCTCATCCCATCCCAAACCCACTCCCACCTGGCTCCCTGCTAGAGCACTGACCACAACTGACCTCTGCAACTGCTCTGCTCCTGGGATTCCATCACCCCACAGCATCTTCCAAGGGCAAAAGGTGACTTAAAGGTGCATTAAGCAGCGTGAGCTCACCCTGTCACCACAAAGGAGAAGACACGACGCTGGGGCAAGTGGGAAGAGGGGGTTCTCCTCCCACCCTTCCGACTGCTAAAACGGGAAGAGCGTTTCCTCAGCCCTGCCGGAGGAGTTCACGCTACGTTCACGCACGCCAGGTATTTTTAAACCCTTCGCTGTGGAGGTGGAGGATGAGATTCAGGGGAGAAACCAGCTGTGAATGCAGAAGGAAAGTCAAAACCAGTCAGAACAAGCAGCTCTGGAGGGGCTGTGACTTAGGGCACCCTCCGGGCGCCCTCCGAGCGAGGGCAGCAGCCAACCAAAGCTTGCCCCTGGGCTGAGGAGAGCCAGTCATTTAGATATTTAAATGACTTTAATGATCCTGTGTGGAAGGTTATGAAATATTTATCAGCAACCTGTAGGGCTGAGCAGCTCGGCTCCAAGGCAAACACGGGTTTCGGCAGTCCCCTTCTGCAGCTGGAGAGGCTGGGACAACTCTTTGGAGCCAATATAAGGCCTGAGTAGGTTTTATTATGCGTTTTATAGGAAATTACAACTGCTTAATTAAGTCTCAGTAGCAACCAACCCTCCAGTTGCTGCCTCTGCTTGAGGCCACGCAGCTAACGCAGCGCCGAGGGGAGCCGGGGCTGCCTCCTCCGGAGCCTTGGCTCCAGCGCCAACGGATGCTCGGAGGGTGCCCGCAGCTCCTTCCGGAGAGAGGTCCCGGTTCCTGCTGCCGTGGGAGGAAGGGAAGAGCCAAGGTGTCTTCCACAGAGCTGAACCTCTCCTGGATGTCTCCCATCTGCATGTTTACACGAACCTGCTCTCCCCTCCAGCTCTGTGGTATCAAAGGCTTCTATCAGCCTCGGCGGCGACAAGAGCTGTCCTAGGGAAAACCTTGTTTCCATGACCACAACCTGAATTAATTTGTCATCCCCACCAGTCTGCGGGGCCCAAAGTCAGGGTGAGATCAAAGTGCTCCTGTAGGAGCTGCGGACACAAACCAGCTCCGGGCCAGTGCTTGGCACCGGCACAAGCGATGCCTTCGCCGGCTCGCGCCTCACCCTACGCAGCCCAGGGGATGGGCAGGGCACTGCACTTTCTACAGCTCCCAGGAGCAGAGGACACGCTTGGAGGTCAGCCCCAGAGACCCAGGCAGGTGCTCACACCAAGGCCAACCAAGAACAAGCCTCTTGGCTGTGGTTCCACCACCAAACTCTCCTCTCCAGAACCCTGCAAAGCAGCCCATGCCCATCCTCTGCTCTGCCCTCTCCCAAGGGGATACTTCACCTCAGTTGGTGCCCAAGTGGGCAAGTGCCCCAAGTGGGCACCACAGGCTTTGCTTTAGACCAGAACGAGCTGCTCTAAATCCCTGTGACACCACTAGTTCCGCTCCAGTCGGGCAGCTCCTTCCACATGGTGGCCCCTGGGCCATCAGCTGCCACTGCCCAAGCGCCAGAGGTATTAGGGCTCCGTTACAGAACAAGGAGGCAGAGGGAAAAGACAAGACACCTCCTGGTCTGCAGTTCTGCCCTGAATTAACTTTTCATACAGAACAGAGCGTCACCGTCGCCGCTCCCCAGCAGCTAAAAATTCCTCCTCGTGCAGCAGCGCTCAGAAGGGCTTTTAAAAATTCAGAAGACCTGAACGCCCCGCAGAGGGTGCGCTCCACGGCTCGGAGGCAGCGCTTGAGA
The DNA here is from genome assembly GCA_013400115.1 of Rhinopomastus cyanomelas. NCBI lineage: Eukaryota > Metazoa > Chordata > Aves > Bucerotiformes > Rhinopomastidae > Rhinopomastus > Rhinopomastus cyanomelas. Next base: position 2,004 of record VXBP01006763.1, on the reverse strand, counting down.
CGCGGGAGGCAGGAAGGTGCTTCAGGTGTTTTCATCAAAGGAGGGTGAAAATGGAAGGGGCATGGGGGGGGTTAAACAATCGCTTTGTTTCAAAGCTGCTCCACGGGTCGGAGGGTGCAGAAACCTTTCTGCTGCTGTGGAGACCCTGGATCAATGGTCAGACAGCACCAGAGCTGGTTGGTTTGTTGGGACTGATGCAGCAGTTGTTAGGGATGTACTTGCTCCTGTTGTCCTGCTCTCCCGCTCCTGGGGGTGGCAGTTTCTGCCAGAGGTGGGCATGGACCTGGGCACAGACCTGACTGAGCAAGCTCCCTCTGTACCCACAGCAAAGCACAGATGTAAAACCAACACCCTCGAATCACAGGACATTAGGGATTGGAAGGGACCTTGAAAGATCATCCAGTCCAGTCCCCCTGCCACAGCAGGATCCCCTAGATCCAGTCATTAGGGGCTGGAAGGGACCTTGAAAGATCATCCAGTCCAGTCCCCCCAACACAGCAGGATCCCCTAGATCCAGTCGCACAGGAACACATCCAGGTGGGTTTGAAACGTCTCCAGAGAAGGAGACTCCACAACCTCCCTGGGCAGCCCCTGCCAGGGCTCTNCTTCTTGGCCACAAAGCACACACTGCTGGCTCCTGGCCATCCTGCTGGCCACCAGGTCTCTACAGCCCAAACACCCCACAACCCTCCGAGTTCAGGCAGGACCCCAGTGCCTGCCAGACAGTAACTGGGAAACCACCACTACAATGTGTGCTTCACACAACAGACCTGCAGGCTGGGGGCAAACCTGGCTGCAGCAGGCTCTGGCTGCCACGCAGGGTGGCTCTGGAGATGCCAGTCCACTTGCCAAAGGCTGAAACACCTCCAGAGGACGTGTCAGGCTCCTGCCCAGCGGTGCCCTACAGCACTGCTCCCCTTCCCAGTTAGCCAGCTGCAAAATGCATGCTCCCAAGTTTTTGCAAGGGCTCTGGAAGCCCAACCCTTCAGCTCCCTGCAGCTCAGCCCCCTCCTGCAAGCATCCTCGAGCTGTAAATCAAGGAGTCAGCTCCTGCTTACCTCTCACCTCAAACCAACAGCAGCAAGCACATCCTGGTTGGGCTGTGTGGAGGAGGCAAAGCATCCCCCCCCCC
>VXBP01006761.1:40779-51769 GCA_013400115.1 Rhinopomastus cyanomelas | reverse complement strand
GAACCTGTTCTCCAAGGGCAGATGGAAAGGTGGCACCTGGAAAGGCACAGCGGGGCAGGAGAGGGTTCTGTCTCCCCAACGAATGGGAACCTCTTCCCATTCATCATCAGGGAGAACCCTACCTTCTTCCCTGTGGGGCAAAGCCTCGATCTCTTCCAGTTCCTGAGCACCTTCTTCCCGGTGATAGGAAATACCAGGCTCCTCTNGATCTCTTCCAGTTCCTGAGCACCTTCTTCCCGGTGATAGGAAATACCAGGCTCCTCTGACTCCTGGGCAGCTCTAAGAGATGAGAGAGTGCTACTCCACCAATCTATCTCCTTTTCGCACTCATGGATACTCCTCAGCCTATCCACCTCGTCCCTTAACTCAGCCACCATACAGAGCAGGTCATGCACCTGCTCACAACACACGCCGGTGTTTCTGGCACTGCTCTCTTGCAGAGGCATAAGACTCAGGCATTCCCTGCAGCCAGGAGTCTGAACAGCCATATCCATTGTCGGGGAATTGTTTGGGCAAACGAATCCCTCCTAGCAGCTGCTTTAGCCCTGGATTGTTTAACTCCACCCATTGCCAACAAGGGGAAGGATAGTAGAGAGAAGATTGAAAGCAAGAATGAAACATGACTTAACAGAACAAAGTGGCATCTGCTACCCTACCTGCTTGCCCTGCCTGCGCGAACTGCCTCACTATGATCCAGTTGCGATCCTGTTTGCCTACTCCTGTTCACCTTCATTCCAACGCTCTACTCATAGGAGTCATTTCACTACGTCTCCATGATGCCTACGAGATCACAGCCCTCCATGCATGTGCACACCTCGAACTTTTCTTCATTGCCTACGCCATATGAATTGGTAGAGGCACTTGAGTTTGGCTCCCAACAAAGTGTCTGGAATTCCTTTGTGATATTTCTCCTGTACTTCCCTGACTGTTCCTATCTCTTATGTCTGTTCACAAGCTCTTTATTCCTCTCTACATGTCTCCTCCACAAAGTTCCTAAATCTCCTCCATTTATTCCCCCTATTCCCCTCTCCACCAGTGCCAAAACACTTTAGCTGGGCCTACAGCTTCACATACGACAATGGTACATGACTCCAGGCCCATCTTCAGTGTGCCCAGCTCTATTCCCTTCGTACTTCAAGTCTAGTTTAAAGCTCCCTTGGTCACCCTCGCCAACTAATGAGCAAAAATTCTTTCCTCACTTTGAGGGAGACAAATTCCATCAAGTGCCAGCAGACCTCGTGCCCTGTAAACTTCCTTGTGATCAAAAACCCAAAAACATTCCTCTGATGAAATCAGCCTCTGAGGCATGTGTTAATGAGGTGTGTCTCCTGTTTCTTTCAGTATACTTCCATGCCACTGAACTGACTGAGGAAAATACTGTCTGTGCTCACAATCCTTCAGCCAGTCACCCTAGTGCCCTGAAATCCTTTGATTGCTTTTGGTGTTCTCTTGTCAACTTCATCACCACCAATCTGCGTAAGTATTAGTTGGTAATAACCAGAGCAATTCTCACATCAGACTGGGGAACTTTCTAGCAATGTCTCTAACTTGGCTCCAGGGAGACAGTAAACTTCCCTGTTTACTGTCCCTGTCACAGGTTTACAGACCCTGTGGATGGGTCTGGTTGGCACATTGGCTAGCCATGCCTTTCAGAAAAAAGTCTCCTATCACAATCACCTTCCTCTTCTTAACAACAGCACTCCTAATGCATGGAGCTGACTGACTGGCCCTTGGCAAACCTCGGATGAACCTTCTTCTACATCTTTAGTTGCCAGACTCTCCTGTTCCAGAGTCCCATACCTTTGTACTAGGGCAACAGAGAGGGTAAGAGAGGTCAGAGGTGGTTTACCTGCCACCCTGAGGAAGGGTCTGTTTGTATTCCCCACCAACACATAGGTCCCCTCCTTCTACCTGGCATCAAGAGCATAGGGGATCCTGTGCTTTTTGTGGCACCTTCATGTAATACCTTTGTCTCAAGGATGGTAGGCTGTGGCTCCAACAATCGTCTCCCTCTCACATTTACTGACAGTGCTTACCTTTTCTATCACCATGCTGAGCAGACCATTTACCTGCTTACAACACAAAGAGTTCTTGCAACTGCTGCCTCTGGTACAAGTGAGAGGCTCTGACACTCCCTACAGCTGGAGGCATGGACAGCTCCAGTTTACGTGACAGCTCCATCTGGGTTGTCACAATCCTCACAGCAGCTCTCACCTGAGTGGAAATTACAGATTGTTCGGAGAGTAGTGACCACTAGCTAAGTTCTCCTCTTGAGCAAGGAGGGCGGATTGTGCCCTTTACACTACCCTTCCTGCTCACTCTGCCCATATGAATGGTACCACACAAGCTGTGGTACCATTCCCTTCCTCATGCCCTGTCTGCCTGTCCTGTTCTCTGCACTCTTGGGTCACTGTGCTCCCTCTATAGGGTGGGCTTTCATACATGCCAGAGAGCAGAATCACAACCCTGGACTTCAGGAGGGTCAACTTTGGCCTTTCCAAGCAATTGCTAGGGGAAATCCCACAGGACAGGGTACTGGCAGGTAAAGGGGCCCAAGATATCTGGTTAACATTCAAAGACCACTTCTTTGAAGCACAAGATCAGAGCATTACAACAGGAAGGTAATCAAGAAAGGGAGCCAGAAGACCCACACGGTTAAACGAGGTGCTGCTGGGGAAACTCAAGAGGAAAAACAAAGTCTATAGGTCATGAAAGGAGAGGATGGCCACTTGGGATGATTATAAGTCTCTAGTCGGAGAATGTAGGGATACAACCAGGAAAGCCAAGGCTTCCTTGGAAATAAACCTTGCAAGAGAGGTCAAGGGCAACAAAAAGGGCTTCTTCAAATACATTGCAGGTAAAACTAAAACTAGAGGCAATGTAGACCCCCTGCTGAATGAGTCAAGTGTCCTGAAGACAGAGGATACAGAGAAAACAGAGATATTAAATGCTTTCTTTGCCTCTGTCTATACTACTAGAGGCTGTCATTAAGAGCCCCAGACTGCTGAGGCCCCAGAGAAAGTTAAGACAAAAGAGGAGTTTGCCCTGTTTGATGAGGACTGGGTTAGAGATCAGCTGAGCAATCTGGATGTACATAAACCCATGGGTCCTGATGGGGTGCACCTGCGAGTGCTAAGGCAGATGGCAGAAGTCATTGCTAGGCTCTCTGTCTTGGATGTGGTCTATCTTGACTTCAGTAAAGTACTTGAGACAGCCTCCCACAGCATACTTGAAGCCAAATTAAGGCCCTTGGTAGGGACATCTCCTACTAGACCAGCTTATAAACTGCTATATATTTTTATATATAGTATACATGTTATGTAAATACACACTATAATATATCTACATAATGTAACATATTAATTTTTTTTTATATCTACACACACTGTATTTTATATATATACTATAGAGATTGCTAGGAAATGTGAGAATCTGCACCATTAAACACATCTGCACTAAAAGTACTAATCTTTTTCTTAAACACAAAAAACATACAATGTAAACATTAAAGATGTCCAACAAAATTCAGCTCGCATGTTTTTCTGGGGAGCACTGCCTCACTTAACTCTTTAACTATGTCCTTATCCAATTAAGCACTGCTGAAAGCTATGAAAGAAGTTGTATCCAATCCTCCTTGGCAACCATTACATAGGCCACAGAAGGATTACCACTGGGCCCCTAACTTTGCTCATAGCAGATTTGGAAAGCCACAAGGCAAAGCTGCTAAGAGCTTTCACTACTTTCAGTATCCTGCAACTCTTACTGCTCCTGTTAGCAAGACAGCTGAACCAGTGACAAAGCCAGTTGGAAATTTTCAAGTAAACATGCTAGCACAAACAAGAGTCCAAAGAGAAAATTGTGAATATGAGCTTTTAACAAAACAGTAAGATAAATAAAATGAAAACCTAGTAAGCTGGATGTACCCTAAGGAGCAACAGTATTTTTAGTCATACCTATGAGGAAACTCCTGAATGCACGAGGTAAATCACCATTCTCCTGTACACCAGGCAGACAAGGAGCAATGGGTGTAAGTTGCAGCAGAGGAGGTTCCGCCTCAACACAAGGGGGAACTTCTTTGCTGTGAGGGTCACAGAGCACTGGAACAGACTCCCCAGGGAGGTCGTGGAGTCTCCTTCTCTGGGGACTTTCAAGGCCCGCCGGGATACGTTCCTCTGTGATCTGTGTTAGATAGTTTTGTCCTGCTCTGGCAGGGGGGTTGGACTCGATGATCTCTTGGGTCCCTTCCAACCCCTAACATCCTGTGATCCTGTGACTTCACACATGTGTTTTCAGAGCGCTATATATAAAGAATAAGTGCCAATATCATTATCTTCCACCCCCAAAAAGACAGAACTAAAGAATATCAGGCACATGCAGTTACTGTTCATGTTAATCATCACTGCTGTAAGACCTAACAGATGCACTTGATATTGAGAAAAATCATTTGACTAATTAGACGAACAATAACTAGCCTAATAGAATGTATGCAACAAGCTTTTTAGTACTCTCCAATCATCCTTTGCAGTAAGACTTGTGAACAGTTTTGGGGAATAGTATAATTTTATACCACGTAATTCATAAGTGGAACATTTCACTCATTTTAGTCCAGATGAGTAAGTACCATCAGTCCAGATTTCTGTACCATGACAAACAGAAACAGATGGGAATGCACTTTCTATCTACTAAGTAAAAAAAACAGAACATATGTACATTCCTTCGAAGACAGTAAAGAACGCTTTTAATCAATGTCGACATGCGCTGTGCACCCGTCTCTCTTTCAAGAATCAGGGTTAGAAAATGTGCTATAATACATTATTTTCACAGACCAATTTGTTTGGTCTTTCTACCACAATGAAAGCCAAGCTGAATTCTCAGCAAGTGTTCCAGCACTCTTAAAGACCATAAAAGCATGGAAAAAAGAACTTGAATACACAGCCAACCACACTTTGTAAAACACACATAAATATGTTACACTGAGCAATAACTGAAATAAGGGTTTAAGAAGTGTATCAGAGGTAACACATAGCAGGGAAAAAAACAAGACTGTTTAGATTAGTTAATTAGATGTTTTAAAAAAACCTAAAATACAGACATTAGACTAAAATCCATTTGTTTCAGAAAGGTGTCCTAAAACATACTCGGATATATATCCACAGCAATCCTGCCAAAACTGTTTGACAAGTTAGCATTTCTTGAATCTTTAAAAATACCATAACAAAACAGTTTGAGGCACATGCATTCAATGGTACTTAGCAAAAGAATCATAAAAGTTACGGAATAACAACCTTCAAACTGAATGTATACTGCTATGTTGAGTATACTCACCCTAAACTATGTTTGTAGCCAGTGGCAAACTTGTCAATATTGTCAATGGAGTTTAGCATACAATTCATGCCTTGCTTAAATTCAAGCCTAAGGACTCCTGCTAAGGAAACTGCCATCTGCAAATCCCTGTTTCTCTCTGCTGACTTTACACAAATCTATGGTGACTAACTCAGCTGTATGCAGCAAGGATGGCTAAAGGCAGTACACCTATATTACAGCATTAAGTAATCAGCCAAAATAGTGTTAAAACAAGATAAAAATCCCAGAGGGAGAACACAAGATGAAGTTTAAATCAAAAAGCTAATTTAAAATACAGGTTTAACGGAAAGAGAAGAATTTTAGGAATAAGCAGAATTTTAGGTATGTTTTTGTCATACAAGGATAGAGAATGAACAAAAAGAGAAAAGTGATGTAAAGAGGATGGTAAGTTCGCTTTGTAACAACATTAGAAGATACTAGTGCAAGTAATAAGTGAGGTTCAACCAGATCCAAGTAAAGTGAAACGTCTCATTATTCACTGACTTTGTTAAACATTGCATGGGTTGACACATACTTCCAAAACCAACACTGAACGCTTCCAATACTTTTTTAATTGTTAAAGTCAGGAAGGAAAGAAGAATTTGTAGTAACAGCATTTTTGCTAGAAATGCTGTTCTTCATTATCTGTTTAACTACATGCAGCACTATCCTCCTTTTTTCTTTTAACAAATAAGATTCCAAAGCGTATTTGTTTAAATTAATAAGTACACAACTCTTTTCACTACCAAAGAACAGAATTAAAATTTTAGAACAATGACTGGATTGAATACAGATTGCAAATGCTCCTTTCGGTATTGAAAGGAAAATGTTGCTTTAATCCATTGACAAGGGCAGAGAGTAATCCAGTCTGCAATTTCTTAATTGTGACATTGTCAGCATAAGTAATCATTTATATTGCACATACTCAGGACTACTTAATAAGCAAAAACTAAGAAATAAAAAGATAAGTAGAAGTCATCAAGTTAAGCTGACAAACTCGTATTTTTTTCTTCCAGTGAAAAGTAAGTTTTAATATAATTCTTAATAGATAAACATTCTCAAAAATTGCTGAGTTGAAGAGAGGAATGGAACCACAGCTTGAGCTACTTCAACAAAGGAAAGTAATTAAGGCTTTTATAAAATTGCATACAATTTAAAAATGCCAACCCTACTATACTGAAAGAACAGAAGGCTGTTCTCTGAAATGAACAAAAATGGGGTACATTCAACTTTTCACAACTGTGTTCCTTGAATTTCCTAGGAATTCAGGATTAAGTCAGGCCTGAGATTGATCCAGGCTGTCTGTCTGCTCTCCACTAATCCAGGAAAGGCAAGGCTAAGTTCTGCAACTTGACCTCCTATGGGAACAGATGAAATCAGTCCTGAGATTCTTTTCTGTGCTTAATTCAGTGCTTTCTAACTGATACAAAAGGGTAGTTGGTAGTATTTTACTGCATCTGAGGTAATTTACCCCAGCTGGTTAAGACTGGGTAATCAGGAGAATATTAACAATAATTTCCAAGTTTATCAAGTTTTTATGCCATAAAAAAAAAGGTGGCTGGTTTACAATTATTGGAAGAGCTTAGTGAGTTTTAGTATCTAAAAGAAAACATGAGAGGAATACAAGTGCAAATAAATCTGAAAATCGTAAAGTGCAAAAAACCCAGAACCTGATAAATCACCCAAGAATTAAGAAGATTCTGTCTTAGAGACACCTTTAGTCTATGACTTAGTCTATGATTACTTAGTCTATGATGTCATTTTCCAACAACCTTCCCACAAACACCACACAGAAATTCCGCAACTTAATCAGATCTTAGAAAACTGTATCAAGATTCTGATAACAATGGGGAAAAGACAAAGTGAAGCTCAGGAAGGGTAATTTGAATGGTAGTGCAAGACACTAAAGAGAATTCAATCATTTAGAATCATAGAATCATTGGAATGCACCTTCAAAAGTCATCCAGTCTAACTTTCCTGCAGTATGCAGGGACATGTTTAATTAGAACAGGTTGCCATGTCCAACCTGACCTCCAATGAATCCAGGTCTCTGGGCTACCGAATACAGTGGATCAACACCTGTGTTGTGAAAAGCATCTTCCTTCTACCTAGTGTAAACAGTCTTCTCTTGGTTTAAAACCATTGCCCCTTGTCCTGTTGCAACAGGCTAAAAGAGTATCTAAAAGTTGAGAGAATTAGGAAGGAAAAGATTTTTAAAATTATTTTCTTCAAAACTAAGGAAAACAAAGAAAGCTTTGGAACAGTTACTACAGCAGTATCATTTTATCTGCAGAATGTTCGGAGAAAAAAAATCAAAAAGTCATTATGAAGATTAGAGAGATCTTAAGATGTTTTATGCTTCCTTCTTTGTTGCGTCATTCCCAACTCCTCAAAAGCTTCATAATCTGTAACCATGTGCTGGTTTGAGGGTTAAAGGCAGAACCCTCCAGAACAAATTCTTAGGTTCCCCTCCCACCAATACAGCAAGGGAATATAAACTAGAATAAACTGTAAAATGTATTCAAAATTAAATAAATTTAAAAGAAAAAGAAACAACAAAGACAAACACCTTCATAATAAAGAAAAGGGAAATTAGGGAGATGGTGTAAGGGAAGAACTATGCATAAAAGGCAACTGGATGTAGTTCTGGACTCCACTGGGTAAGGGGCACTCTCCATGGGGCAGAGGCAACAGTCAGCCACACCCAGATGCTTTCGCATCCACATCGCGCCAGAAGAGGGGGAAGGAAGGAAGGAAGGAAAAATGGCGCAGGCCAGTTGCATGCCTTTTCTCTGTGTGTGCCCAGTATTCAGCAATCAGGACCATGCTGACACTATGCTCTGCAGGCATTGACATGTAACCAACTGTTCCCCCTTGCCCCTTGCAAAAAAATGAAGACACATTTAGAATTAGTTTAAGGCAAAACACAAGTGCAAAATCCTCTCCTGATCTACCACCAATAGTTGGTAAAACAATACACTATAAGTGTAGTGTAATTGGTACTACAGAGACAGTAAAGGGTATCTCTCCAAAGAGGACAGGTGGGGCTGGGCAGGCTCAGAGCACATGGTTGTGCATCCTCTTTCCTCCATGGCTGGCCGGGAACTGCCCCTAGCCAGATTGTCCTTCTGGTACTAGAATCCCCCCCAGTACCCTATCCCACATTTCTGTTCCCATTGCAGGGCACAGAGGAGAGTGGTTTGGAAGATACATCAGATTTTCTGGGTCCCAAAACCTAACCCATCATGCACTAATATACATTATATCCTCTAAAGCTAAACAAATCTTCCGGATTGATTCCAGCAGTCCAGCACCTTAAGGATACCACTAACATTAGCCACTTCTGGTACTATTCAAGATTGCAGGATCTGACAGAAATTTAGATACTTGTAATGTTCAATCAATACAAGAAAAAAATATAAAATCAGAACTTCTAGGTATGAATCAAAACCATTTTCAAAACAATTCACATTTACTAATTTCAAATATATACCATTTTAACTATTGTTTTATCTTAAATGTGTGAAAAGCAAGTACAAGATATTAACGTAAACACCTTCTAAGACACAGTTCAGCTCCAATAACTAGTTTCAATTACTTTCAAAGTAGTTTAATTTTAGTAGCTTGTAAAGCAGCTTGTGTAAGCTTAAATACGACCATTTGATTTTCACATCACACTGCTGGAACATCTAACAGTGATGTATAAGACTGTTAGAGAAAGAACATTAAAAAGCAATTAGAGTTTGATCCTGCTAAATTCTCAGCAACTCCAGAAGGTGCTGAATGCCTTTATACTCCTTTTGGGTTTCTTGGTGCACTGGTTTGTCTGAACTTGGACTCTGTTTACAGAGACAGAGGAATCTTCAAAGATTGCCTCCCAAAGACCCAGGGTTTTTTTACAAGCTTAATGCAAACACTGACGAAAGCATGTTTTCAAAGGATGACATGAAGCCAGAGAAGTCTTCGTATTTCAACAGTTTAGCACATGCACTAACAAAGCCCATAAAAACTAACACATAACCACTGATTAATTTAAAATATCTTGTTTGATTGTCTCCCCTCAACTATTTAAATGCATTCGTTATGAGATAAAATTAAAAGCTACATACATACATGTAGTCAGGGAAAAACTCCAGCATAGCATTCCCATTTATATAGCAAAAAAGCCACAAAACCAGAAATGTCGACTTGACAAGCTACGTGCAAATACTAACATTTCGGTCATTATGTTGTGTCAACTACTGCCACATTGCACTGAAGTTCTCTGTGGATACTGAACTTCAAAACACATACACTTTAATAATTTTCTTCAATAAATCTTACTTCAGTAATTAAAAAAAAACATTGTTTAAGAGCAACTGAAATCATTTAAAAGAAGATTACAACTATATTGTAGAACAGTAGCGTTACGAAAAAGCAAAAGTAAGCCAATAATAGATAAATCAAATTCATAAAAAATCAAACAGAAAATACAGCACTTTATTATCCAGAAACTATGATAGGACTACAACTTGCCCTACTACCAGAATTTTAAACTGCACAAACAAATGGTTAAATAGGTAAAATTCTGTGTGGTAAAAGATCTGAGTTTAAGAAAAAAAATCCTTCCCTGTTAATCAGAAAAGCTCAAGACAAATCCAAAATCCTAGATAAGGTTTTGTTTTGTATTACTGACCTTATCAGTGCTATGATGCTTTACAGTGCTCAACTACAAAAGCTGTAAACAGAGTTCTAAAAGAAAGATTAATTTGTACAAGTCTAATTTCTACACAGGAAAGGAGCTTTATCAATACAGACTGAAGTTCCAAACACAGTCACACTTCTGTGTTTCAGATTTATGTGATAACTAAAGGCATAAACAAAAGACAAAAAATTGCACTTAATGAAGATCTTTAAAATCTGGTGTTCTGAACAAAAAAAAATAACCAGATAAAAGAATTCCTCCCAACACATATGTTTTGCCAATACCTTGAAAGAAAGAATCTACAGTAGTGCTGACTGTAAAGAAACTGCCACAAAAGGACACTTCTCAAAAGCTTTAAAATTATTAGTACTTAGTACTTCCACTTTTAGGAGAAGAAACCAAGTAAGAAGTCTAGAACTAAAAAGAATTTTCAGTGGTCCTGTACCTCTTCTGCAATGCTGTAAAGGACTTCTAGAACCTTAAAATTCAAACATCGGGAGTGCAGGCAGAGTGAGGGCAAGAAATCCAAGCACCTACAAGTGCCTGATTATTCATAATCTTCCCAGTGTCCATGGTACTGGCCTTTGCAGTGTCAGACTCCCTTCCATGTTTCTAACTGTACATTAACCCTCTTCTTGACAGGACATGTGCTTCTAAAATCAAAATACAAATGCATGTTTCAACCTCATCTTCCAGCCTTTCATATTTTCAGACCCCAGACTACAGAGGAGGTTGAGGCAACAGGTAAGCCTGCCTTGGTTGATGAGGACTGGGTTAGGGATAAGTTGATCAAACTGGATGTGCACAAATCCATGGGCCCAGACGGGATGCACCTGCGTGTGCTAAGGGAGATGGCGGAAGTCATTGCTAGGCCGCTCTCCATCATCTTTGCCAGGTCCTGGGAAACAGGAGAGTTGCCTAGGGACTGGAAAATAGCAAATGTGACCCCAATCTTTAAAAAGG
>VXBP01006761.1:4612-37339 GCA_013400115.1 Rhinopomastus cyanomelas | reverse complement strand
GATATATATATATATATATATATAAAGATATAAATAAGGATATTACATAGCCTATTGCTTAAATATATGATCTTGTCAAAAATTTGAATGCAAGCTTTAATTTATATAGGAAAACACATTTTTCTTTTACATCCAACATTGAGGCTTATCCTCTGATAATCAATTTAAGCAAGCATTAAACATTTTCTAAAATTACAGCTGAAAATAGACTTTTTACAGTGCAAATACCATAGTCACCATTCAAAATTAACCCATCTCTGATGCTACCTTGAAGACATCTTGTGTAGATATTATGACATACTCTCACTTGTCCAGTGACTAACAAATGGGATGATTTTCATGTCATCGTGTGGATAACACAGCTATGTCCCAGATTTTTAATTAAATTCAGACATAAACTTAGTAGACAGTGAAATATCTCAACTTCATTAAAATATTGATATTTGCAGAGTTGTGTAATAAGAGAAAGCAACAAATAGTTCAGACATAAACACAATGCAATTGCAAATATAAATATATACAACCAGATTCATCCCTCTGCCTCAAATGCCTTTGCCAATTCTTAATAAGATAGATTTCTGTTATTCACACAGTCACTCGACAAATGAAAGAATATCATTTATTCATATTTTACAAGTACAGGAATAGGTGACCTTATAGAAAAAATCCTCTAAGTTCCCAAGAAAGAACCCCAATGAAGCAAGAAATAGGCAGGTGTTCGATGGAATGCTGACTGCAGCCAGGCTACACCACCTTTAAGGCAGTAGCAATGCCACAGAAGCAATGATGTCACAAAGAACTCAACCTGCCCCAAGCACAGAATCTGAAGCAAAGTGTTCACAGAGATTTATGTCAAAATTATATGAGTGAAAAAAAATTATCACAAAATTATGAGAAATTTTTTTAAAAAGGGAATAAGTATGCAAAAGTCAGTGTTCCCTTCCCTGTAATACCTCAATAACTAATCCTAGCCAGACTGTTGGTAAATATGGTAAATATAATCAATACAGTGCATAAGCGTAAAAGAATGAGTGTAACAAAGTCAAATCTACAAAGAAATTCATGTGAATAGAACTAATTATGTGTAAAACTTTTTAAAATCACGTTCTCTTTCTACAGAGCCCTGCATGAAGCCTGTCTATCATGTAGTATGAAACACAATTATTTAACATCTACTTTTCCCATCAACACTGGCAATCACCACCTGAGCACTATGTATAGACAAAACACACCACCTGACACTTAGCATGACCAATTCACTTCTGGGTTTTCAGCTTTACTGCATTCCGTCTTGAGTAATAAGTCAGCCAAGTCTAGTTTGACACATCTCCCAGTTCAAATGGTATGTTAACTTAGGCTTACCACAGAACATCACAACAAAGGTAAAGAAAGGCACCGATTTTGTTCTGGGTTGAAACACCACTAAACTTATTTTGTACACAAAGCAAAAATCACCTGAAGGACTTGCATTTAGTCTTTCACTCCTTAAAACACTAGAGGAGAGAAAGCACCTCAGAAAGTATAATTAGTCACAGTAAGTTGTACACCGGGGATGCACACAGACTGTTCAAAACCAACTCCTATGAAGTACACAAAACACAACTGTAACTGGCTCTAAAGGGAGTAATATACTAATTCTGTTTCAAAAGGTTCTTGAAATAGTCCTAACAGAAAGGACTTTGAAAGGGAAAATAAAAATACCCCCAAGTTAAATAAGTTTAGGACCCACAATTATGGGAACTTCCACAAAGACAACAAAACAGCTGATCAGAGCACAAGATCTCTTTGAAACTACTGCAAAAAAGTTTGGGTAAAACTATAGAGCTACCTCATTCTGGTGGGATCCAATATAAGGATCCTGATGAGAATTTGTATTACTTTTAAAAGACTATGGGAGAAACATGATCTGGAAAAATTTTACGGATTCACTACTCTCACTACTGATCATATTTTCTTAATGTTATTCACCTTTTTAACACAACTGCTTCCTACTGGATTTCAAGGTTTCTGTTACCAACAAGGCATATATAGGGTCTACTTGTTGGCAGCACTACACACATTATCATAGAACAACTCCACAAGATTTCCACTCAATAAAATCACTGCATTCTTTCAAAAACTACCAGAAACATCACCACAGCTGAGGAGACCCAAGCTTCCGGCATGGAGCCAGAGTTGCCAAGAATGGAGGACTGCAGGCAGGCAAAGAAGCATGCAGCTGTATGAAAGAACTATGAAAGACAGAAGGAGAGGAATCCCCATTTGTATAAGGACCGAGAGGAGGTGGAAAAGTCTGCAGACTTCTGAAAACCACGGTTGATAGAAGATCTGGGTGAGGAGAGAGACACGGGTAGCTGAGGCGGACAGATAACTGCACACACAAAGAGGAGGTCAATGACATACTGGTCTGCAACGACTGAAATACTGTCTCTTCCAGACCTCAGAAAAGAGCATACAAAATCCATAGTGTCTTTCACCAGAAAAACAAGTTAAACCAAATCCTTCTAACATTGAGCAAAAGTAGCAACAGCTACCAATCACTGTATTAGCTCTAACACAGAAGTACAGAGAACACAGAAATCCAAGTCCCACTGTAAATCACATACAACAAAATTTCCATTGTAATTTTTTTCAAATACATTTGAATCTTAAAGGAGATACTAAGAAAACGAGCATTGCACACAGAAGAGACTGGGATGAAAGTCCTAGGAAATGGCAGAACAAACACCTTTAACCTATTCCATTACATCTCTATAGTATTGTATGCTTTTTAACAAAACAACCAGATTTATTTTCAAACAAAGCTTTCTACAAAGCATTCAGGGCAGACACAGTCTGGGACAGAAGTTTTGTAATTGCTAGTTTTCACATCTTTGATGCACTTGGTGTAAAGTGCAGCAAGAATACTCTACAGGAACGGTACATCTGACATTAAGAAAAGAGCACAACTACCAGAATAAATTGATTCTTTCCTTTACTCGGTCAAGAAGTTCCTGTGTGATGGCAGACTAACCACAAAATTGAATTTTTCATGAGCAGCAGCAGATAAAATATTACGAAAAGAAGTTTAGAAAGTCATGAGCTACTACGTCCACGGTTTAAGCCAGCTAAACTGCAGTTCAAAGCCCTGCAATAAAACACTGAAATCTAAAATGCAAGTCATTGACATCTCATATTGGACACTTTAAAATATTCAAATTCATACTTTTTGAGCTTAAAGTTTTTGAGCTTAAAGTAAGAAGAACTAAATAATTATTTTATTATTGCAATAATCCTGTAAGTTTACAGTTGCAATGATGAAAGACAAAACAAAAATATCTAGAAAGAATTTTCTAGATTATTCTACAAACTCTTAAACCATGCATAGTTTAACAATTAATATTATGTATTATAAGCCCTGTTTAGGAATACTGTTCATAAAGTTAAAGATTACATATTAAAATAACAGGGCTAAACTGGTCCATGTAAGAATGAACTAATGACCTACTGAGGTGTTAACTGTTCGACTTTTAGTCTCTCTAGCCAACAAGACACACAGAACATCTTGCTGCTATGCCATCAAGTCAAAATGCATGAACTGTCAGAAAATCTTGGGCTGACATTTACAAGCAGCTGCCTGTGAAACACTGAACAAACTGCATTTAACTTTTTTTATCAGTATGACAGATTCTTCACCAAAAGAGCTACTTACAGAAACAACTGGAATAAGAATGCAAATTAAATTGCTAATCTCACAGTAAAGCTCCTGAATGACAATGTAACACAATCTTAAAACTGCTAAACTGTGCTGCATTTGCCAAAATATTTTGAAATACTTTTAAGCATCTTCAATACTTTTGAACACTGCGTTAGCAGTGGCTTTTAAAGAAATATAGTCATTTGTGTAAACAACTTCTTCTAAAACACCTGTAATTAACAAGGTGATGACAGATGTAGGTACATGCTGATGACACAGAGCTGGGTGGTGTTGCCAACACCCCTGCAGACTGTGCTGCCATTCAGCGAGATCTGGACAGGCTGGAGAGCTGGGCAGAGAGAAATGTAATGAAGTATAAGATGGGTAAGTGTAGTGTCTTGCATCTGGGCAAGAACAACCCCAGGTACCAGTATAGGCTGGGGACTGACCTGTTGGAGAGTAGTGTAGGAGAGAGGGACTTGGGGGTCTTGGTGGACAGCAGGATGACTATGAGCTGCTGTTCTATGATCTCAGTAAATAAAAAACTCTACGAAGCTAACATCAACCAGTACTTTACCCTACTGAATTATTTCAAAGTATCTTTATTTTAGTGTGTTGTAAAAATAAGGGCTTTTTCTACATTTCTTACTGCAATTTCTCAAAAAGCAATGTAATGTGCATGTAGTATATACAGCTCTTGCATAGCAGCTTTTACGCTTTCTGGAAGCTTATAAATCTGACTTCTAAGTATAAAACATTTGAATGGAGAACCAAGACTTAGGAGAGAGTGTCTGTGCTAAAAAAAAAAACAATTTACTACCAGAAAAATGCCCACAAACAGTACACAAAAGAAACAAAGGAGAGCCACTGAAAGAATCTAAATATACAAAACCATGAAACAGAAACAAACAAAATCCAAATGCCAACCAGAATAGAAAACAAAAGCCATAAAACAACATATTTCCCTTGGCTGTATT
The DNA here is from genome assembly GCA_013400115.1 of Rhinopomastus cyanomelas. Lineage (NCBI taxonomy): Eukaryota > Metazoa > Chordata > Aves > Bucerotiformes > Rhinopomastidae > Rhinopomastus > Rhinopomastus cyanomelas. The sequence goes on along the minus strand of VXBP01006761.1, from coordinate 32,686 downwards.
CCTCTGGTATCATAGAATGTCTGAGATATATCAGTTCTGTTTTTTGTTCCCCAGTAACCAGCTAGAGCACCAAGGTAAGTGCTGCTCTATGTCTAAGTAATCTGTGACAGAAAAGGTAAACTCTTCTCAAAACTCTCAGAAATTATGACAGTTTGGGCTCTGGGAGGCTATTCAAACTTCAGCTCAACTCTAAGCCTCTATTCAGTTTCTAATGGCAGAACCATCCAAGCAGCTAATCACTCACACACTGAGGAAAAACCTATGATGAGCTTTCTTCTTGTTGGACAATTAGACAGTGCTAGCGTTAGAAATTTTTTTATACAGAAATAGTTTCAAACAGCATCAACATTGTCATCCAGAAAAAGCCTACCAGAAAAGCCCTCTCCTTGCCCCTATTTTTTACATCCAATCTTAAAAGCTAACCCTACAGCCTTTATATTTCCTATTTAGGTAACTGCTGAACTAATATCTTTTGTAGCTAAATAGTCTGAACTGCTCCCCAGAAATTCTACTGTTTCCACAGACAACTCAGGCACAATTAATTCCAGCAGTTCCATTACATTACGGCAATAACACAGATTAAGTAATTAATGTACTTTTAGTCTTGATTTAACTTTAAAGCAGATATTTAATAACTTTGTTTTTCTCAAGTTTAAGTGTTTTAACATCTGAACTGTGTTAACAGAATCATTTAAAACTGAATGTATACAATCTCATGTACAAATGTTCCTGAAGACTGGTTTTCAAAGTCCTTATACACCTAAATACACAGACATTTATGTACTGGAGTTTCTAGAAGTATGTCAAAGCACAATTCTCAAACAATGTTACTGGCCTAAAGAAGACCTCACCACCTCTATCAATAAATATCTTTTCCCATACAAGAGACTGCATTTTTTTGCACGGCAAAAGCCGGCAGCTATTTGAAAGATGACTGTGGATTACCATATCAGAGGTTTATAAGAAGTAAACACTGGCTTCCCTAAGGCACCTAAGAAAGATACATTGATAATGTTAAAAATACCACCAAGAAATTTATAAAAATCACAGCCAGGATGATTTTTTTCCCATCCAACATGCCTTCAAGCATCTTCTTCTTTAGTGCATGGTGAATTTCCCATGTTATATTCCTATACCAATTATTTCCATATATAATAATGTAACTCTTAACACTAACAGTAAATTGCTGCAACAGAAAGCAAAATATTGCAAACAAATGTAGACATCAAAGTTCCCTAATTTCTATTATCATACTTCTTCAAGTAACTTAATACACTTAACAATGCTAAAGAGAACATTTTCTGCCAAGCAGTCTGCCCTTTCTGATTGCACGTATGTCTAAAACAAAATTACAAAAAAAGACACACATGTAAGTGGTCACATACTGTTACTTTTTCATACCCGAAAATTGCTACTGGTGAAGCTGAAAGACAGGCAGCCTTTTTTCTTACAAGCAAAAGTAATAATAATTGCCTGTATCTTTCTCAGAACCTGGGAAGACAAAGACAGGATATGGATTTCAATATAAATTAACTATTGGTCAGAGTAGAGTGATGATCCTGTGGTCCCTTCTAACCCTGCCTGACTGTATGATTTGGTCTGGGTGATCCTGCTGTGGCAGGGGGATTGGACTGGATGATCTTTCGAGGTCTCTTCCAATCCCTAATGATTCTGTGATTCTATGAAACACAAGACATACACTTTTCACAATTATAGCAATTAAATGAAACAAAAAGTAATCCAAGAAATGTACTACTCCAAATGAACCCTGTCGAAAACTACACAGAATGTCTCAACCATCCACACGCATTGCTTACCTGCACCACTGCCCGTTCAAGAAACTGTTGGCATCTGAAGACATCAATAGGCACCCCACAGGTGGAACAGGACATGCTGGAGAATGTGTTTACTCTCTCCTTCATTTGTATCTGATTCACAATGGTAGAGACCACAACAGAAGGGTAAATGTGTCAGACCCAAGCACTATCAGGGAAAGATGCTCCATGTGGGACCCTCAATTGTGAGAGGGCTCCAGTGAAGCACAAGCAATTGTGTTCCAGAGAAACACCATCTGTAGGCCAGTCCCGCTCTGCCCTTCATGCAAAATTAGGTAGTCTTACCTTGCTCTTCATGCTGATTGAAATATTCCCCAGGCTACAAAAGGGATAGAAGGAGGAAGGAATTTTGCTGGACTGCCATCCAAAAACATCAAGACAACCCAACAGACATACACACACAACTAGGACTCCTGGTGGTGACTATCTTACCTGCTCTCTATCTTTCCTCTTTCTTGTTTCTTTTCCCCATCTCTCCTCTATCCTCTTCTCTCCCTCCAGCATGCTTAAATTGATAGTAACTTCCTGGTATGTGGCTCGTTTGCTCCTTAAACCTGACCTTGGCAATAAGGTACTCAGAATCCAAGAGCCAAATCCAGCAGCCCCCAGATCTTCTAACATCTGAGGGCTAGCTGGATTGCAGGGGGGTTCAGCTCTCCTGCTACATTTTTAATCCAGCTACTTTTACTGTCTAAGCCACAACCTGGTTGCAACTAATCTACATCAGAGTGCACCTCATCCTTTTGATCAAATACGGCTGAAACTTTCATTTCCCCTCACCACTGATATTTTATTCCCATTTAGCAAACATTATTCTTAGTCTGACAGAAAGATGTCATACTGTCCAGAAGAAGATACACTTTACATTCTTTTTATTACATCTATTGAGATCATCTGTTGAATAAGACCTTCCTGTCAAATATAAATTTAACATGTAACACAGGCATAGTACATCCCAGTGAAGGCTAGGAAATTTAACATAGGACAGATACATTTACTTTCCATCTTGTCTTTTCTCCTCAGCATAATACGTAATTCTGTTTTGCCTTCTCATACTTCTACACATCTCCCTTCTTGGTGTCTGTAACATAATTCCTGAAAACAGCATTTTCATTACCAACAATACCATCAGATCTTGGCAACAGCCTCATCTTTGAAATTCTTTTTCACAAATCACTTAATTCCAAAATCTTCTATCATTGAATCAGCAAACATGTTCCCTTTCCTCTACAATCAGAGAGTTCTCTGTGGAAATACAGCTCTTAAAATCGCTCTTTGCAGCTTCAGACAAGAACACGCAAGACCTAAGTCTTACTAATTGTTTTATGATTCAGTGAAGACTGTCTTCCACAAAAACCAACATATCTTCACATGTTATAGTTAGGATTCAAATAATGAGCCCTCAAAAAGTAAGTATGGTGCATTTGGTCTTTTTAGTCATTAAATATATTTTCCATTACTTAAGACAAATTCATTAAATGTCAGTAAAAGAAAACCAGTTCTTTCTCACAGTTACATTAATCTTACAAGTATCAAGTACTGAATATATAAGAAACGGATTTTTCTCTTTAAAAATACAGATAAAGCATTTCAAAATAAGCATTCTTTGGATCTAAAATGAATAATAGTTTTGTGGCCATAATACCTGATAGAAAAATTCAAACAGAATATACCTTGCTTTAGTGATAAAACTATTTCTGAAAGGGTCTCCCTTACAAGCTCAGAGAAGACTCTTGACTGAGAGACAAAAAATAAGAACAAGCAGAGCAAGTAAAGGAAATAGCACAGGGGCAGAATAAAATAAAAATGCCTTCTAATGTTCACTGAGACACAATGAGTTTCCTTACAATCAAAGAGAAATCACAGAGAAAACAGAAGAGTTAAGACTGTCAAATGTGATTACGCGATGTTCAGCAAGCACACAGTCTACCCAGTGCAAAAAGCAAAACAGACAGAAAAAAGTATGCAGAATTCCAGCCAAAGCCAGTTATCACTGCTGTTGATTAAACAGACACTGCCAATTTTATTAATCATTTATTAAAATTGATGCTACCCACGCATATAAACATGCCACAAAAACAAAAGTAAATAAAATTTCCAAGCTCCTTTCACAAACATATGCCATTTTAAAGAACAGATCATTCACAGACAGCTTTCCCTCCTTTCCTTTTCCTGTCGTCACTGTGCTAGCACTTTTCCCCTACATTTTCTTTCTAAGGTTCTCTACTATTAATGTTTTGTTTGCTCTTTTATTTCCCCTCACTGCTGCTGAAGGTACATCAGAAATAAGAGAAGGAAAAATATATCCCAGCAACTCAATGCAACTAATAGGGCTCTATTCAACAGCCAGGCTCATAAAACAGCATGGCTCTTGATACTCAGCTTGAGTATCCACCTTCCATTGTGTGCCACCTCCCATTTTAAAAGAAGTTGTCAAACGCGGTGGACACTTTAAAAGACAAACTGTGTATTCATCCTCTCCGCTTGGCTGAATGCAAAGTATCCTACAGCCACACGGATACACATGCACCTAAATTCTTCACGAGTATCACCTGTTGTCCACTGTGGTTATCAACACAACCATACAAGTAGTCAGCTCCTTGCTCCAGACTGATTTTCACCAGGCAACAGCCCAAACAAAGACTCTTTGTTTAATACAGACCTGTTCATTCTTTCAGATTTAAACACCCCTAACAGAACCTACAAGGCAACACTGTCACAGGCTCACATTCATTAAGGAAACAGGAAAGAATCCTATTTGCAAGAATTGTAAGACTATGCTAACTAGAATACCTATTTCCAAGCCTACACCATTTAGAATTTTATTATATTAATTACAATTATCAAAGTAAAATTAACAGTCATGTATTATTTTGGTTTATATTATGGTTTTCAAACTAGTTCATTATTATTTAGGAAATGTGGCAAGTGGTTAAAAATTTTTTTCATATATCAAGTATTTTCATTTACTTCATTTATTTTGTTTCCTTACATTTATTTCATTTACTTCAGAAAATCTACTTCATTATAAATCTCAAACTCATTTTTATTATCATACTCCTAGAATCAGTATTTCAGAAATGTTCCACTATTTTACTTCTTGACAACTGCAGTGCATTTTATGCATAGGATTTTTATATTTTGCTGCACACATATATTTCCAATGCTAATCCTGTTAGTTATTTTAAGCTCAGAAATATAGGATTTAGATTACTGAATGAAAAATAATCAAGAGCATTATTTTTCTCTTACAAGACACATGGTCTTATCTATTTTATAGCCATATGCAATTGTTTAAATTAAAGACAACATGGTTTTCATAAGAGCTGTTGATGTTAAATCATTATTTCACATGGAATTCAAAGATGAAAATAAAATCATCAACACCATTCTTCTGCAGCTTGGGACATGCACTGTAAGAATAACCATATTCCCTGAATGATTTCTGCAAAGTTATCAACATTTTTTATTTGGAATGTAGCAAAAAAGTCTAAAACTGCTTGGTATACTCTTTTCATTGAAATACAGTATACATGGAAGGTATACTGTTTTCATTAATATCTCTGTTTTTAAATTTCTTACCTTCAGCACCACGATCAACTTATACAGGTAGTTTCCTCCTACTGAACTGTTTCAACCTTTGTTCATTACTTTGTTTTGAATTAAAGAAAAAGTGATGCCTATAGGATAAACGTGAAGCAAATTTTGACTGATACATAATAAAGCCCCTCATTAAAAGAAGAAATATTGCATACTAGGATAGCTCCATCTGACTTCTAATGAATAAAAGGCCGTTGCACTGAATAGTGTTTAACAGCCATATCTGCATTCCTCTGCAGTTAAGAATAATTTCTCAAAATAATTTCAAAGAAGCCTAAAGGTTTAAACCAGAAGTCCTGGTTTAAAGCAATGTCAAAATTGTCAAGATTTTTTCCCACAACTTTTTTTGCTTCTAACAAATTCACTAGTAAGGCTCACCTCTCCCATATCACAGAATCACACATAATCACGGAATGTTAGGGATTACAAGGGACCCTGAAAGATCATCTAGTCCAATCCCCCCATCAGAGCAGGGTCACCCAGATCAAGTCAGGAACATGTCTAGGCAGGTTTTAAATGTTTGCAGAGAATGAGACTCAAAGAGCAAAATAAAACACCATCCATTTTGTACAAAGCACCAGCTTTCTCTATAAGAGCAATGATTTGATTCAAAAATGCCAAGGAACCCAGCAGTGCTGAGATTACTTCCATTAAGACAGCAAAACTGAAGGAAAAGAAAAGACATTTGACTATAGCCTCAGAGAACATGCACCAAATAGCATTTCCTTAACATGCTCTAATAGATTCAGGCAGAGAAGAGAATTTGATTTGGAAATTAATTATCAGCTGTCATAAAACATGGACATCATTAAAATGAGAAAATATGATAAACAGGAGACAACTAAATCCTTTTTAATCTTAAATCTGATATAATACCAAATTAATAGTGAGCATACACTTAAATTATGTCAAGATAACACTTCAAACAGAACATACTTTAAACAGCATCATACAACTAAGTAACATCAAAAAACATACTCAGTTTTACCCAGTGATTTCCATCATCTACCCTTTCCATAAAAAACAAAAGGTTTGAAACAACTATGCTTAGAACACTAAAGAAAAATCCATACGTTAAACCCGTATCAAAAAATTAAATTCTAACAGAAGTCCATTTCTGAAATCTGATAGGTCAGTGATATTGTGTAATAGGGAAAATCCCTTGTGAAAGCACAAACAAGAAATCTCTCCACAAAAAAACGCATTACTTTTCATGGTTTTGGGAATACCACATGCCAAATCCATTTAAACTGACTTTGCCTAGGACTTCATCCTTGTCCTCATGTGAGGCATAAAATTTCATTTAATTTTTAGGATGCATTCCACATTATACATCCTTATTCCTATTGCAGCACAGTGGTACTGCAGACTGACATGAAACTGGTAATGGACTGTCGTATTCCTCTCATTAATCACTATAATGCACCCTTCTGGGAATCTGCAAACTACAGATACATAGCTCTGTGTCAGCCTTTCATTCTTATCAAGTACATGTCAAAAATCCATATACCAAATTAGCATCTACATATCAGACCTGAAGCTAGCATTAAGGATAGCGGAATGTAACAGGCATCCAATTGCACACCACAGAGAAAATAGAGCCTTTTGGCAGAGCATCCCTGAGACCACGGTGCTGTAAGAATAAATCCTCAGGCCCAAGCAACCATTCTCTCTGCAGAGAGTAAGGAACTTGCTTCTCTCACCATGATTTATATGGGCAGCTTTTCCTCGATTTTCACCTCCGCTACATCACTATACAGAAGATTTTACTGTGCTTCACCTTGACTTAAGAATCATTTCTATACAGCATTATTAGAACAGTGAAATCTACAAATACATTATACATGTAGAATGTTTCATCTTGCATATACATTCAGTAAAGTACTAAAGAAGCACCGATGTGCAATTCAATACACTACCTTAAGCACAAAGAACTGCAAAGCAAGCAGAGGAAGCAAAATTGTCAATCATGTGAGAAGGAAAATGTTAATTTTCTATAAGATTAATTCCTCCCCTGGCTTCTTTCAAGGGAAGAAGGGGAGTATCATTTGGGATGATAAGCAAACAGAGACAGTCAAGCACTTCACTGCATGTAGTAAAACGCTTATCTCAAATTCTGTATGTGAGCAGGGGAAAGCAAGGGTACTGGAATTTTTATCTTCTCATTTCAGTGTACAAGAGCATAGCTGATCAAGTGTTAGGAACAAACTGCAATCAGTTGGCAAGAGGCATGTGTCCAAGTGTTGTTACCTAAATAAACTACATTCATTTTGTACGGTCTTTTGTCTTGCATGATCAAGACAATAAAATGTTCTACTATTCTGAGATCTGAGGTAACTGATACAGACTACCTTAATCAAGAAAGTAAAAACAAGTGGGGAGAGGAAGAAGAAAATGGGGAAGGAACAAAAACACCCCACAAGACAACAAACCCACAAAAACAGCAACCCTGCTGTTTTCTTTACTACTTGCTAATTCTACATAGAGATACAATAAGGGTTGAGAATGAATGGTTTTATCATAATAATCTATCCTATCTCATCATCACATAGATGTTGTAAAATTTATTGTACAACTGTAGTATTTTTTCACATCCCAAAAATTACAACATTGCATTAATTTCTAATTGCAGTTGCCACAGAGAAAAACAAAAGAAATCTCACACACCACAAAACCCCACTCTCGTAATTTTCCTTTCTCTTGCAATAAAATGTCACAAACACAAGTTTATTTATAAACTAGTTAAATGAATTTTGAGATAAGAAGTTAAAAAGAAAGACAACTTTTTATTATTAAAATGCTACTAGTTTAAATACAACTATGTAAAATAAAAAGATACAAAATCACCAGGCCAAGATATATTTCTGACAACAGAATCATCACATCACTACTTTAATCAGAATAAGAAGGTACAGATACATTTGTTCATGACTAGTTTATCAACTTTGTTCATTAATCATATTCTTAAATATTCTAAGACGTGTGTTACAGAGAAAGAGGGAACTGAGGCCATCTGATGAAAGCTTTACTTAGGGCATTACTACCCAAGAAAACCTTCACTAAATCCACTAGTCACCAAATAAGCACCCCAGGTAGGTATTTTTTGTATTTTCATGAAAATGCACGTAATATTAGTTATGTCTTAACCTTTCCTGCAGTCTCCAAGGTGAAGTTCTTTTGTTGTTTTTTCAATATCACATATATAGTGATTACAAAACAGTGGTGACACACTTAATTGGTTATTAAGAGCATTTCAATAGCAAAGACGTTTTAAACATCAAAATTAGTAGAAAACAATATTCCCCTTTGTCTAAGAATATGTCACAAAGCCAGGTGTCTACAGACATGGCAATATGATAAATTACCAAGTTGGTACATTTTAAGAAGTTACCATCTTTCTGTGAAGACACAGTAAATGTTCACATACATGTGAATGATTTAGCTCGGCAAGTCATCTACTTTATTGTGCTGGCTTCTTCCTTTTTAACACTTAACCCCATTACACTCGACAATAAAATCACCAGCTGCAGTGAGATGTCTATAAAGCTCTCTGCATTCACTCAAATCATTGTTTTTATTTACAAATGAATCAAATCTTTTAGTATGAAAGAAATTAAAATTTTAAAAAGCTAGAAAGGCGATTTTTAAACCACCTAACGTAACCACTGCTAGGTTTATTTTGCATACACACAGTATGTTCATTTTGATCATCTAACAATGATCAAAACTATTTGTGTATGTTGTAAGATACAACTGGTAGTATATTTATATGCAAAAAATCTGCATTTCTCTAAATAAAATTTTTAAACCGTGATAATTACTGCTTGTGTTTGCATTTTAGCCTAAATTGTCCCATTTTGCCACACAATGATAGCATGACAGATTGAATGATTTAATTGAATTCTAAAACTACAGGCAAATCTGGAACTTTAATATCATACATGAGCAGAAATACCAGTGTGAAAAATTAAATAGAAAAGCTACATTATACCAAATACATATATTCTTCCTCATCGGTTCTGCCATTTTTATCTGCATGCAGTATTTAAAGGAGTTTTATTGTTGTTTGCATTTTCAATGTTGCAGCTTAAATAATGGCAAATTAATCTTTAAAACATTTTCAGCAATAGAGGAAGAACAGCATTATGCAGTGCACTCCAAACAAAACTAACGAGATAGATGCAACTGCCTGCGGTAATTCAGCAAGCCACAGGCAGAACTGGAGCTACAACTCAGAAGCTTTTAATCCTAGCCTCATGTTTTAACACTGGTAAATGCTGCCTGTCCCAGGCTGTTAGTGGGAATTGTATTTATGCTCTGACAGTAAAGTACTCTTTCAGTGTGTGATGCCCAAAGGAGAAGATGAAAAACAAGAAACCTTATGTCTTAAGTCTTTCTGAATATGCCTCAAAAGCTTCAAAAACAGGAAAGTATACTTTGAATAAAGAGAAAATTTGCCAAACATCAGTATCCTTTTAAGGATTCCTAATACATTATGAAAGAAGTAAATGAAAATTTAAATGGCAACATAAAAATCAAGTAACGATCATAACATGTTAGCATTAACATCATGTACAGTAAAAGGTTACAATACGCACACTCTCCAAGGTCTGTTAAGACAGATTTTACCACCCTACTCATAAAACAAAACACATCAGGACAGAATGAATGAGTTGTAATGGCAACCTGAATTTACTTGTTCTTAATTATCACTGCACAGCTTCTTACTACACTTAATTTACAACACAAGTACCCAGTGTAAATTGCACTCTGTGAGGGATTTAATTCCACAGTAAAATCAAACCAGAAGTAAAAAGACATGACAGAAAGCCTCACAACCTTTGCTGGAGTCTGTCCTAAGGTTAAAAAAAAAAAAAAATGCTGCAAGGGTCCACTAGCTAATTGCTATAGGTGCATCAGGTAGTCCAGTAAAATAAAATAGCATGTTCTGCCATCTCCATCAAGTTTGGACATTATCTGTGTGCTTACAAACTTAGAGTGAACCTCCCATAGGGTACAACTACTAGAAAGTTTATACAGACTTCTGAAAGTGCATGAGGAATAATAATACCACAGCTCATTGCTTTTTCATCATGAGTTCACATATTTTCTCAGTATTTACAAGTAGGTGCTGCTTTAGTTAGAACAAGAAATGAAAAGATCAACAAATTAAAGCCTTTCAGGGAAATGTGTGAAGCTATATTGCCCTCTGCTGATGAACAGGTAAAATAAAATCAGAGCTCATGCTCCAACTGAATGAAGTATGTTACTTGAAATTCAATTATTGGGTTTGCTATGACATGGTTCAAACAGACCCCAAATGTCATTTCTGTTTTTCAAAGAACTGCCTGCAAAGAGAGCTATGTAAAAGAGAGATGAAGAAGAAAAAAAAAATGCAACTTTAGGGTTTCTTTCAGCTCTAAGAGTTGGAAAATAAATTTGTTAATTTCACTTTACTCAAGATAAATTCATTGGCATGATTTCACTTTAAATGACGTGCCATATGAAAATGTTTGCCCACCGATTTGCATATTACTAAGACCCTTTTTTTCCTTGGAATGAATATGAAATTATACAGCAATAAGCAAAACCATCTACTTCACACTGATGTTAAAAGGCAACTGTTAAAAGGAAATATATAGGAGATATTTGGAAAGAACCTTGTATTCAATCTACACAGATAGTCTGATGATGAAATTGTAAGTACTCCGCAAACAAATCAAACAGTATGATCTTGTATATCTTCCACATCTCTTCTTGCTTACTGGATTTATAACTAGATTTACAGTTATAACTATCTTAGTATTTTTATCCTAATTTAAGAAAATGAACTTTTCTTCATCCCGCCAGTGTTAGAAGCTACTTTCACTCAAACTCAGCACACTCAAGACAATGAAGAAGACAACATTCTTTAAGTTACGACTTTCTGTCATTTTTATCTTGCCCACGCATAGATACTGTATGAACACAACAAAAGTTTTTATCTATAATACTCATCAATACCATATAGTAACAGGAACAATTTGAAAAGGAAAGAAAGAACAAGAACCATGATAAAATATTAGTGTCTTCTGGACTTTAATAAGTGCCAGACAGTTAGCCAATTAAAATATATTATTGATATCATTAAGCAGAAGGACTCATTGTCAAAAAGGAGAAACGTCAAAGTTGTACGTAGCAATCATCCAGCAGCTGCTAGAAGAAAGGTTCAGCCACACAAAGTGGCTTTCTTTCTTTTTTATTTCATTTCCATACTGCTGACCACTACTTCTTTTTTAAAAACAAACAAACAAAAAAGCCCCATACCTTAACTATCTTCCAGTAAAATAGTTTAAATTCTTGTCCTAAAAATCTGGACTTTTTCCATAAAGAATTCTTACTTGCATTTCATAAAACCAGAGAATCGCACAGGCTGGAAAGGACCTTGAATGACCATCTGATTCAAATCTTCACACAGCACATCACCCAGAAAGAGAAAAGAGCTCAATATATAAGCCAAAACAGGACTTACAAAGCAGGTATTATCATCATCAGGGCAGGTATATTAAGAATATTCTCCCTACATACCTACCAAGATTAAGGCCCAAGTGAAAGACTGAAGCCAAGCTCAAATGTTTTTTCATTGAATCAAAGAATCACAGAATCATTAGGGATTGGAAGGGACCTCGAAAGATCATCTAGTCCAATCCTCCTGCCACAGCAGGATCACCTAGACCAACTCACACAAGTCACACATCTAGACGGAACTTAAATGTCTCCAGTGAAGGAGACTCCCTAGGCAGCCTGTTCCAGTGCTCCGTCACCCTCCCTGTGAGGAAGTTCCTTCATGAGAAAATACATTTGGCTACATAGAGTCTGTTTGTGACCATGTAACAGGAGACATGGCTATTCCCTGTATAAAGGGTTTCAGGATTTATAATAAACTTGAAGATGGAAATTCCTAGAATGTGAAAGTTCTCCATCTTCATCATCCTGTAATGTCTGCAAGACTAATGAACTTTCATGTTCCTGTAAGTAACATTCTAACTCTTTGGGAAAGGATACTGAAACCACACATGTACACACACCAAGCATCAACAAAGCAGCAATTACATTGCCTAAATGGAAGACACTGAAGAGGTTTCCTAGAATTATATATTGTTTCCTAGTTTACAAAGCAAAAATTGTTTCAACAACCACGCAGAAATCCCAGTCTATGAACATCTTTAGACAGTACATTAATATTAAAAGAAAACAACTGTTCCTGGGTAGAAAAATGTTTATAAGGGTGTCCTTCCAGTCATTCTGAAGTGACAGCTGTGAATAACTTTTATGAGTGTCAGTCAGAAATACTCTGCGTAACTACTGAAAAGGTCAGGATGGACTCAGGAAACACAAAGCTGATGGTAAAGACTATCGCAATTCAGAAGCCTTGAAAAACATGGGTTACTCTCTTAAAATTATGGTCAAATAATGCACGCAATTACACAAGAAGTTCTATCCCACAGGAAGTGCACTGGAAATGCTAATGAAAATAATATTTATTTTAAAGTCCTTCCAAGAAAACATGCAAGGCAAAAAGCGGCATCATAAACTAAGAATCCTTTTAAATCGAACACAGCAATTGCTCATTGACCTTCTCTCATCTTTCAACTTGCATTAAGGCTGTTGGCCATGCTGTGGTAATTTCACCCATGGTTTATTAGAATTACCATCTCACTAGTCTTCATTATTGCAAACCAACCACTTTGAAAAACTGCTTCTTGTTAGACTGTGAAATTTTCAAGTAGATATTTCCTGAAATTGCAATTTTTCTTTGTTTTTCCAATAAATGAAGAAATAATTAAGAATGGCCAGTAAGTCATTAATCTTTTCTGCCATATAGACCTGTTAATTGTGCTAAAAACCTAAGCCTGCCAGAAATACACAGAATGTTCAGAGAAACTCTACACAAAATCTTTTAGAGCTCAAGGATAGAAGATAGGAGGTCTAACAATGCTTACTGCTATAGAAGATAAAAGTGTGTTGTCAGATTTGAAAAAGGAATGCAGACTGTGTTTAGAATTTGCCTTACAGAGAGCTTGTGACTGCTGTTCAGTATTATCTATAATTTAAAGGTTGTGTGTATACTGTTCTTGTTGTAGTGAAGTAGTGAGTAGTTACTAAAAAGTGATTAAACACTACTGAAAGGATATCAAGTAAAATAGCATACATAAGGTAAAATAGTTTCTTTCCTGGGCTTTCAAAGCAAAAAAAAAAAAGTCAAAGATGCTAAATGGGAATGAAGAAGAGCAAACAGCAGAATAAAAAAAAATATTTCACTACCAGAATGAAGAATATTTTTTCATCACCAGACATGGAGCAACAGCTCAGATTATGATAAAGTCTCCCTCAAAACCAGTTTAAGTAGAAGTAAGTCATTCATAAGAGTGACAGGGTAACACAGTATTTTAGTATGCTGCCAAGTATTGCTGAAAGTATTTATTAGTCTATGCCTTAAATGTATGAGTGACCCCTAAGTGATTACTATCTTACAAAGAAAAATCCTACTGAAAGTCAAACATAATTTTAAGTAAGAAATCTACAAATTCCAGCAATGGTTCTATGGAGGGAGGTGGAGGAGTCACTGATGGCCAATCTGCAGTAAGCACAACATGGCTTCAGTGCACTTAAGTATGTTCATCATAATACTGACTGATGGTCCTGCAGCAGCCTCTGGTATTCATCAAATCATGAGGTCCATAAAACATTCTGAATAATCTGAGTGCTGTCTTGATCCATAAAGCTCCAAACTGCAAAGCTATTCAAGAACACTGCACTTTATAAAAACTGTCCTCTTTTTCTAGGAGTAAATAAAAGAAAATCATTAAAGCGATTTCTGTTTTCACCAGTTATCACTACAAATTATGCATTCTTGTCCAACAAACAACCTGTTTTCACTTTTTGCCTATAGCAAACTACCACAGTGAACTGGAATGGCAAAGCCTTCTCTAGAAATGCAGTTTTCCTCATTTCACTCCACTTAAGATTTCAAGAAATTCTTCAAGCTTTACACATCAGGGAAGCCCTCAAGAAACAACATATCTGTGTATCACCTGGTTTATACTCTGTTTTCTGAAAAGCTATTTATCAGTGTCTTTCAGTCTCTGCACAGAACAGAATTTATAACTAGTAATTTTTATAGACACAGCCAAGCAATTATGGAAATTATATGAAAATATTTGCATTTATCCCTCTGTTCGCTACAGTTACCAAAGGACTAAGATAACAAATGCAACATGCATTCCCTTAACCCAACTCAGAGCCTTCTCTTTCTGGATTTACTGAACCAAGCACAGCCCATTTGCCAGACCTCCCCACACACTTGCTTTATTCACCTATGGTATGTATGACCTAATATTAATGCAAAAAGTCAACAGCTAATCTTCTTAAGGATGAAATTAAAAAAGCATTAAAAAAAAAGCTTAATTGGCTGCTTAATTGCAAGTTTGCTCATTTACAACTAGTATTCAGAAAACAACTATATCAATTCTAACTTGGTTTCAGAAGTCATACAGTGTCAATAAACTACTTGTATCTTATTTATGAAGATTCACAATCTCAACATTTGCTATCCTCTAGTCTCTAGGCACCTCTCCCAATCCCCATGACTTAGAAAAGATGATGGAGAGTGGCTCAGCAATGACTTCCGCCGTCTCCCTCAGCACTCGCACCTGCATCCCATCAGGGCCCATGGATTTGTGTACATCCAGTTTGCTCAACTTATCCCTAAACCAGTCCTCATCAACCAGGGCAGGCTCCTCTCTTGCCTCGACTTCCTCTGGAGTCTCAGCAGTCTGGGGCTTGATATTGAGACAGTCCCCAGAAGTATAGACAGAGGCAAAGAAGATGTTATGTGAGGATAGTAAAGAGATTAATAAACCCTGAAAATAAGCACATATGCCACTTTACAATGGTCTTTTACACAGTATTACTGTTAATGACTTCAGGAATGCTTAGTCATACACAGGCTTCAAAGGCAAGCATAACCACATAAGCACAGGCTAGGCAAAGACACAACCATGTGCACATGTACAAAGGCAGTGAAGAAACAATTTCAAAAATAAAATTCTTCTACAGTCAACTACCTCTATCCACAATTGCCTGCTGATATTATTTTATGACAAAGACCAATAAAACCTATGAGTCATGCAATCACAAAACATCTGAGGACATAGGAAAAATGGAAATGAGAGACTCCAAAAAACACATTCACCTCAGGACACAAATTACCACAAATTCTGTCTAGTTTGTCAAGATCCAATACAATGTTGATTCCAGTTACAACATTAAGGTATGGTTAACTCAAGGTTTTTAAGATGCTATTCAGGTAAAGAATCAAATAATCTGTTTTTGTTGGAAAAAGACTGTTAAGATTAAGCCCAACTATGACCCATCACTGCCAAGTCCACCGCTACACCATGTCCCACAGGGTCAAACCTACACTTACTTTAAATATCTCCAGGAATGGTGATTCAACCACCTCCCTAGGTAGCCTGTTCCAATGCATGGCAAGCCTTTAGACAAAGAAAGTATTACTAATCCCAAATGTCCCCTGGTGTCACTGGAGGCCGTTTGCCCTACTACTTTACACTTGGGAGAAGTGACTAAGACCCATGTTGCCCCAACCTTCTTTCTGGCAGTTGTAGAGAATGGTAAGGTGTCCCTTTATCACAAAATGCACTGGCAATATTAATACAGTGCCATTATGTGACCAGTATCCAAAGTACTTTCTACAAAAAAGATACCTACTGAGTCAGTTATAGTTCCATCTTCCTGTATGAATTCAAGTAAACTAAGTGTTAATCAAAGTTTGAAACCTGGTGTTTGAGACCACCACTTAGAAAAGTTTTCAGTCATGCAGAAATATATATAAAGACCACAACTAGCTCAGTTATCTTCAGCATTCCACTCCAGTGTTAAGGTAGAGCCTTTTGCCAAACAAGTAGCTCTACAGCTCTGATTTTTGCTCAGCTTCTTTGCCCTTCAGTTTACATGACTTCTTCACACATACAGATGCAGAAATAAACTGCGTGTTTATAACTGAATGGTATAAATAAATGCATGTTTATCATGTGTTTTGTCTCATAATATTCTTAAACTCTCCTTTCAAACTGATAATATCAACAAAGCAGGGGGAATCAAGAAATAGCAGTACATCTTGCAGCATTCAGGTTTGCAGCTAATACAGTTATGCAGTATTATCAGCTTCCAACAAACATGACAGAGAAGATTATCAAGAGTTCATCCAGTTTGAGGCCGTGGTTCTATGCTCACAGACACCAGCTAATAGCGAGATGCCACAGAACAAGTTATAGGGTGCAGAGGTAACAGCATTATGCTGCCCTTTGCAATCATCTTGGCAGCTTCAGAAGGCAGAGACAGCAGCCTCTGAAGTAGAGCAAAAGAAGCACCTACATCATGTTAGGACTATAAGAGCAGGGATTTTCCTACAGAAAAGAATCCAAGTAAAATAGGATTGTTGTCCTTGTCAAAAATATTACCGTGTGTAACATATATTCACAAGGCAAAAAAAATGGCCTGATTTTGATTTAATAAAAGTATAAATGTCAATTTAATTAACATGCATTTTCTTCACAGTCATTTTACAAATAGCTTTGGAAGGTAAAACAAGATTACTGAATCTTAATTAAAAATAAAATTCCAAATGAACTGTAGCAGCATAATCAATACAAATTACATTTTTTTAAATTAAGCAAAATTTAATTAAAGGCATTCACATCAATTTATTCTCTTTGGATTCAAAGCTTTTCCAATTCAAAATGTTTTGTAACAATTTGATAAGCAGCATCATAGTCAATAAAATTTCACTTTATTCTAAATTAGCCATTATGCTCTAGACACATCATTTTTATGAAACAAAACACTGATTTTGTCACACGTTGAGAGTCTAGCAACTAAGCAAGAGGAAGAAAAGTCCTCTTCACTCTCCGGGCTGAATTTAAACCAATGCTGTATATTATCAGTGTCCCTTTGATTATTATGACCCATGTTACACCTAGCAATTGATTATTTCTAATGAAGTTATCACCTCTCTCCTCTTGCATGACAAGCACCTGTAGAGTACACCACTCAGACGTGTCATATATGAGGGGTTGCTGATGACTGATTATTCTACTTACGTGTGCATGGAATACAGACGCACAGCATTTCATGTTTTCTAAACAGATTAAACGCTTGATAACAATTACGGACATTTTCTTTTTAAAAAAGAAAACTATCTGAAAAAGAAAGTACAATTCAGCTAGACTGCTCTTGAAACAATTTATAAACTTTAAATAATGACAAGTAAACCACATACTACTTTTAACAGCTCTTGCAAAGAGAGTCATGGGAAGAAAAACCCTCTGACTATACCTGTACTCAGAGTCCCTAACCCCTAGCTGCAAACATCAAACTTGCAGGACTTTATATGATTCAATCAGAAAACTAACTGCTTTGTCCAGTAATTGCTGTTACCAGCTTTGCCTAAAGCAAGAAAACAATTTCTACAATGTCAATAACACACTGTACAAGTAAGGGTACCAGAACTCTCCCTCAGTTTCCTAAAACTGTAGATTACTGTAGAAATTGCTTTTTCAATTTGGGAAGGCAGCATGTAAGGGGAGAAGAGGAGCAGCTCTAGAGTACCAAAAATCTTAAATAAAAAAACATTAAACAGACTGGATTTTACAATAACAATTTTTGTCTGATTGTACGAGCTCCTGACAGCAAACACAAAGTATCTTCTGGCAAGTCAATGTATCAGAGATTAGCAAACAAATCAAAGAGAATTTGATTTACTTGTGATCAGAGACACACACAAATTGTACACATTGTCTTAAGACTATGTACNCCTTGAGCTCTGTGGTAACAGGTTGGACTTGATGATCTATGAGGGCTCTTCCAACCTTGGTAATACTGTGATTTTATAGCTACATTGCCAGCAGAACTTTTTTCCGAAAAGCAGTAAGACTTTACAAGCAATTCACCGTGCAAAGACACTACCTCAGCCTAATCAAGGAGCAAAAGAACAGAATCACATAAATTCAGCCAACAACTGACTTCCCTGTGGTAGTTCAGAGATTAATCTTTCTGCCTGCAGTACAAAAGGGTCAGATAATTATATCAAACTTGAAAACATTTTGGTCAAAGGGGCTAACTGCATGTGGATTCATATCTTAATAATGATTAGAGAGCAAGGACCAACTACTTATGAATAACCATAGAAATATACAACTTAAGCATCAAAAGGAGAAGGCTCCATGGACACCTTACGCTGACCTTCCGGTACTTGAAAGGGGTCTGCAAGAACTGTTCACAAAGGCATCTAACAATAGGAAAAGGACCAATGGTTTTAAGATAGAAAAGAGTAAATTTAGGCTAGACATCACAAAAAAGTTAATCTTTAATCCAGTGATGGGTCACTCGAACAGGTTGCCTAGAGAGGTGGTTAGAAGTCCCATCACTGGAGACATTCAAGACCGAGCTTGATGGGGCTCTGGGCAATCTGTTCTGGTTAGAGACATACCTGCTTGTTGTAGGGGTGCTGGACTAGATGACCTCTGGAAGCCCCTTCCAATCCAACTTACATCTAACTACTATTTTATTAGGGTTCCAGCAAACATATTTTATTTAATTATGCAGAGTAATTTTAGTAGCAACACTGAGGAGGACTAGACTAACAAATTAGTTTCTCTTTGATTATGAAACTAATGAAAACTTGATTCTAAACGTGCTTGCTACAGCTTTAAAGAAGACATATAGAATTTTCCTCCCTAGCTCTGGATCAAAATCAACACAAGAAGGTTTTACAGGCATAAACTGTAGTACTTGTGATACCTCTGCATTGAAAAAATGTCCAGTCTAAAAATTAAAAATCTTTTTCTTTTACCATTTTTTTACTAACAAAATACTAATTCAGCTATTTCACTTTAACACAGATTCTTCTTCCTTCAGAATATTAATACTTGAGATCACTCCTTGTAGGAGATTAAAACCATCATGCAGGCAAATACTTATTTGATATTAACCTGTTTGTACACAGCTAAAATATTTATCCCTTACAGCCAACAGTAATCAAACAGCAAAAGAGGACAGGAATGGCAAGCACAGAAATTCTATTTGTCTATTCCTCAGTCCCCTAGAACTCTCACTTTTCTCAGGACCTTTTTCTTCACTGTTACTTCTCTCTTCACAAGAGACAAAAGGTCTTCTCTTTTACAAGAACTCATCATGCATCTTTTCAACAAATACTCTGCTTTTATTTTGGGCAGAACATCTAAAATTTAGTTGAAGATAGTTTCCATTTTAAAGACTGGACATGTGTAATTTAATAGTACCTTAATATTAGAAGATCCTCTATCTTAAGTCAAGCCTATACTCTTCATCTCATAATCTGGTATCAGCCAGAACAATTTAATGGAGTTAGAATAAAAATTTAAAAATAAAACTGTGTGTCTTTTTCCTTTTTCCTTAAATTACTTGACAATGCCATCTTTCACTTAAACCAGTGTTGCACAAAAGTTAACTTGGACTGTAAATCTCTGTATCACATCAAGCAAAATGAAAATGCTCTGCTTTTTGCTCCCTGTAAACTACAGCACATGGTATTTTTTAATCTTATTATTATTATCTGTTTGCAGCTATATTTATTGCAAATGAAAATTCCATTTCAACACTTGGATTTTTTTTACTGTTCTCTATTGTTTATTGTCATCCTGATGTCACAACTGCTAAAAATATAACCAATTGCTTAATTTTAGAATCACCTAATAATTTTTCCAAAGACTTAACATTTGTCACAATGCTATTATTTCTTTACCAAACTCTTCCATGACATGCATTTTAACAATTCCTCTAAGCAGCTGGCTTTATAATCACAGATACAACAGGCAGTTCCATTATAAGCTGACTTGAGGTCAGGTATTTGTGTTTATATTCTAATATTTCCTGAGTAAGAGTTAGATTTTGCCCCACTGAAGTAAATAACAGGTCTCTTTTCTCTACCCAGCATGAAACCTGTATAAAATACAACAACCCTGAGAGCCATCTCTCATTCTTCCATCCACTTGAACTGAATGAAAACTCTCTTTTACACCACACAAGCTTTATTTATTCTTTTCTCATAATGAATTTGGAAATATATTCATACTTTAGGAAGTAACTGGAGATGAAGGAAGAACAGAAATTAAGCATTCAATTAATGGTTTAATGCAGCACTCTACAGCGACTAAATACAGGGAATTTCTTCAGCAAAACTCCTGACACAACATGTGGCCACATCTAGTTGGATACCTCACCTACACACAAAAAAAATGAAATGTAACTATGAAAACTTCCACTTTTTTCTAAGGTTTCAACCTTTGGGGATCACGAATAAATTTTATATTTTAGTCCATCAAATTATTTTGCCTCTGTGTTATGTCTAGACTTCCTCAAGTCCTACTACCCACTACATTCGATCCCCAGCCTCCATACAATATTCAAAGAACATCAGTAACATTACCTAGGACATTGTTTCCCACTGCACTGCATTTTTAGTTCCAGCACTGAAACTAACAGAACTAATAGAAGTAACAGAAATAAGTTTCTGTTTTTCATTCACAGGTCTACTGGATCAGAGAATCATAAAGTCACCCAGATTGGAAGGGATTTCCAAAGATCGTCTAGGCCATATCCTGCTGCAGTGAGGAAAGACAACCTCAATTAGGTCAGCCTCACCCTGAATATCTTGACGGGGCCTCAACTACATTCCTGGGCAACCTGTTCCAGTGTTCAACCACTCTTATGCTAAAGAACTACTTCCTTCCATCCAGTGTAAATCTACTCTTCTCTAATTTGAAACAATTGCCCCTTGTCCTATCACTACACACCTTCAAAACAGTCATTCTCCAGCTTTCCTGTAGGTCCCCTTTAGGTACGGGAAGGCTGCTATAGGTCCGCCTGGAGCCTGCTCTTCTCCAGGCTGAACAACCTCAGCTGCCCTTGCCTGTCCTTGTAGGAAAGGTGCTCCAGCCCCCTGATCATTTTCATAGTCCAGTCTGGACTCACTACATCAGGTCCACATCCTTCCTGTATCCAGAGCTGGACGCAATACTTCAGGGCAAAGGGAGGGGCAGAATCACCTCTCTCAATTGGCTGGCCACACTTGTTTTGATGCTGTCCAGGATGTGGTTTGCCTTCTGGGCAACAAACACACACTGTCTGGTCATGTGCAGCTTCTCAGCCACCAACACACCAAAGTCCTTTTCCTCAAGGATGCTTCCGATCATCTCTGCCAGCGTATATTGATAGTGAGGATTGTTCTGATCCATGTGCAGGACCCTGCACTTGGTATTGTTGAACCGCACGAGGTTCACCTGGGCCCACCTCTCCAGCTTGTCCGGGTCCTTCTGGAAGACATCCTGTCCCACCAGCTTATCAACAGCATCACCCAGCTTCATGTTACCAGCAAACTTGCTGATGATGCACTCCATCCTGCTATCTATACCAGTGACAAAAATATTGAACAGTACAGGTCCCATCACGGACCCCTGACGGATACCACTACCCTCTGTATTTGACCATCCAATCAATTCCTTATCCACTGAAGAGTCCATCCATCAAATCCCTAACTCCCCAACCTGGTGAGTAGGGTGTTGTGGGAGACCATGCCAAAGGTCTTGCACAAGTACAGATATATGACATGAATAGGTCAGCTCTTGTTCACTGATCTAGTCGTTCTGTCATAGCAAGCCACTAGATTTGTCAGGCTGGATTTTCACTCAGTGAAGCCATGTCTTTGATCACCTCCCTGTCCTGCATGTACCATATCAAACTTCCTAGGACAATCTACTCCGTGATCTTCCCAGGCACAGAGGGAAGAGGTTGGTAGGTTGGTATTTCAAACTAGACTGTCCTCAGAAGCAGACACTGTTCTACCTCCCTAAAGTAATCCATATTTTTATATACAGATGCATAGATTCAACTTCAACAGATATTTCAGGTGAAAAATTCTGCCCCATAATTACAAGTGCACTAGATGTCAAGTGGCAAAAGTAAGATCAGGTGATTTTGTAGTTAAAATACAGAAATTAGAAATTAATCTGATGCATCTTGGTTCGAGGTACATAATTAATTCTGTTCAGTCTTTTCTAACTAACTGGTCTTGCTGAAGTTAATGGAGTATTTGTGCCGACAGTGGCTGTTTCTACAAGTGCTAACATTTGATGTTCACTGTTACTGCTGAGTGTAAGAAAGCAAAGTGCTTATTCTTGGTTCTGTGAAGACCCAGGTCACTGCTAAATCTTGTGTGCCACTCTGGGCACAAGCTGCACCTGCAGGGAGGAGCAGACAGGACAGGTGACACCAAACTGACCAACAAGGTTGCTCCATTCCGCAAATGTCACATCATAGGCTCAAGTTCTTCTCTTTAACGACCAGCATCCAAGGAGGAATCTGTCCATTCTGCCTTTGATCCCTATCAACACACTCCTGAGTCCAGTTCCACAATCAGCTCCTAAATCTGGTTCCTGTCTGCTTTTGAATCCAGTCTGGACTCCTGCAGCTTTAATTGTGACGCTGATACAATTATGATCAGCTATACACCAATCGGATTTGGTACTGATTTTACATACATTTATACAGATTTCATTTTATTGTTACTATTGTTTCACCAGAGCTGTTTCAGTTTTCCAGTCTGTAAGCCTTTTCCCCTTACTCTCATTCTCTTCCCCTTTAGGAAGGAAAGGGGATAATACAGAACATCTGTCATTTGCCTAGTGGCCAGCCCAGTCCTAACCCTTGACTGACAGACAGAGAACAAACAAGACATGTCCTCCAAAGTTATTTGGACTTCATTAAAAATTTATTAAATAAAAGGAAGTAACTTGTCTCACTCTATCAATGTATGCAAGGTTTTGCAAAGAATTGTACAGAAATATAGTTTAAAACATTAATATGACTTTTGCAGAAATACTGTAACAGCATTAGGAGGTAACTCTCTATAATATTGGAGAAAGATGACACCCTCAAGGTGATCAATTCGACCTTCTCTCTCTGAAGAACTTGAAAGTGGTTAATGCTTCTGGAAGAAAGACAAATCTTAAATAGCAAAAAGGTTAACTCAACTTGTTTTACTAGAAAAGCATTTTAGAAAATTATTTCAATAACCTCCTTTTTATATAGCATACCTATGTTTTATTGCTTCATCTAAAAATCAAATCTGTATAAGTGACAGAGTTTGTTTAAAGTCCTTTTCAAGAATTTTAAACCTCAAGACTTCTTAACTAGTAGTATATAAACAAGTCTATTCACTCCAGTAGCAAGCACAGTAGAGACACTAAACCTGCATCTGAGGGATTTTCTCATGTTCAATACCTGCTTCCTATATTTGCCAAGCACATAAACTCATTTGTACTAAAAGTAACACCTACAGTCCATTTCCTTTTTATTACTCCAAGATGTGGGGATTTAATTTTTTTCATTCATATGAGCCTTCTCTACTGCTGAGGCCAAGGCAAGGATTTTGAACTGTATATTTGTACTTACAGGGTTTCATCTCAGATGAACTAAAAGGGAAAACACTTTCAGAAAAAAAAGTATTTCTTATTCACTTCACATAAGCCATGCAAAGAACGTGCGTATCTCCACAGTATGTTTGGCCTGAGACTATTACCAAATGCCAGAGTGATTTACCGCCTGCAGTAGAGGTGAATCTTACAGAAGACACACAGACTAAGTGAAAATGATCGAAGCTTCATCTCTTTACACAGAAGACAGGAAACCAAAAACAAAACAAAAGCACAAAATATCAGGAACAGACAGTGTCAGAGACCAATAGAAATTGTACGGGAAGACCATGAGCAAAATGGTTTCTAGTATCCTAAAAATGTAATTCCTTCTGGCAACAACCATTTACTAAAAAACCTATAAAACAGGAGCATATCTCACTTCTACAGTGCTAGTCCATCTCAAGGACACTGCTTACAACAGTGAAATAGCTGCAAAGTAACAAAATAATGAAACAGTAAGAAGAATATAATAATTAGAATAAGAAATTAATTTGGTAGAGGGATTGATTTATAAAAACACAGATGGCAGTTTTAAGATAAGTGAAAACTAACACTTAAACTGTCTTTTTGCCTACTGGCAATGGTCATATCCTACTGTCAAAATACGTTTTATTCTAGCAAATCCAGAGAATTAAAAAAGTCTTTTTAAGAAGGAGAATGCAGTTACATATTACAATAAGCTATGATCATTCAAATGGTAAAAATAAGAGAACACATGACAGTTACCTCACGTCAATTGCCTGAACTTGCATGGACACCTGAACCACTTCACAGAATCACAGAATCATAGAATCACAGAACATTAGGGATTGGAAAGGACCTCGAAAGATCATCCAGTCCAACCCCCCGCAACAGCAGGATCACCTAGACCAAGTAACATAGGAACACATCCAGGCAGGTCTTGAACATCTCCAGTGAAGGAGACTCCACAGCCCCTCTGGGCAGCGTGTTACAGTGCTCCGTCACTCTCACCATGAAGAAGTTCCTTCTCAGTTTGATATGGAACCTTCAATATTCCAGCTTACAACCACTGCCCCTCGTCCTATCATTAGATGACATTGAGGAGAGCCTGGCTCCATCCTCCTGACACCCACCCCTCAAATATTTATAGACAGTAATGAGGTCACTTCCTGATGTCTGTGATACCTGCCTGAGTTCTAAATACTATACTGCGTTCATGGAGGCTGGTACTCTTCTGGATACGCACAGCGAGGTAAAATACCTGAAGATATCTCAAGTGGTGTTGGACATCTGTGCTTCAACAGCTGATTCAAACTCAAAGAGGTTATTTTGTGAACCTCAGATTTATGAAAATAATTACCTACTTCAAATGCTTCTCTCTTGAAAAAGTACAATAAAAGTAATTTCTCTTTACAGGCCATGACATTAATATATGGACTGAAAGGAAACTAGTGACAGTAGTTTTTCCTCAGTAAATCAAGGAAAATTATAATCTGCATTCCAATGAAAAGAGAAGAAACTGTACTGATTTACTCAATGGCATATAAATGATATTCTGAAAAGGCAAGCTTATTGCATATTACTGACTTTTCCTATGAAAAAATTCACCTCATTTTGTGAAAGCTGATATAAAGCAAAAACTCCTATAAATATGCCAAGTATGCCAACTTTTTACATTTATTTACTTTGATAAATGGAACCTCTTTGGTATCATTCAGGAAAAAAAATAAAAGGAAAATCACACCCCATCATTTCTACTCACTGACAGTTGTCAGATTGTATTCTAATATTTAAGATGTTATTTAAAGGAATTCTCCTGTCCTTAATTATTCAAAACTGAACCTAGGAAAGATAATGTCTTTGTAGCATTGGTTTGATATTAATTTAATAAAACAGTACTGCTTGCATGAGAGCACTGTTCCAGAAACATGCATGCATAACCACAGTCACACATTTTCTAGCATCACACAGAAGGAAAACATTTGCTAGGAATAGATAGAAAAGATTCATGAGAAACCACGCTGAACTTCAGAACCACAGCATATACAGCTCACAGACAACAGTATTTGCACATAGCAAACTGTGGATGAACTAGGACATACACAGTTGTGCATGAAAAGCATGGCATGCAGGTGCACACTGGTCAGACTTTACCTGGAGTACTCAATCCAGCTCTGAAGCCCTCAACACAAGGAGATGGACCTGTTGGAGTAGGTCCAGAGGAAGGCCCTAAAACTAATGAGAGGGATGGAATGCCTCTGCTATGAACAGAGGCTGAAATTGCTACGGTTGTTTAGCCTAGTGTAGAGAAGGCTCTGGGGAGACCTTATTACAGCCTTAGAGTACTTCAAGGAGATCTATAGAAAGGGTGACAACAAATCTCTTTAGCAGGGCCTGCTGCAACAAGACAAGAGGTCATGATTTTAAACCAAAAGAGGCAAGCTTCAGAATACACATTAGGCCATTTTTTACAATGACGGTGGTGAAACACAGGTGCAGATTGCCCAAAGAGAATCATAGAATCATTACAGATTGGAAGGGACCTCGAAAGATCATCCAGTTCAATCCGCCTGCAACAGCAGGATCACCTAAACCAAGTCACACAGGAACACATCCAGGCAGGTCTTGAACATCTCCAATGAAGGAAACTCCACAAGCACCCTGGGCAGCCTGTTCCAGTGCTCTGTCACCCTCACTGTGAAGAAGTTTTTTCTCAGATTGATGTGGAATATGTCCTATCCCTGCAAAAATGCAAGATCAGCCTGGATAGGGCTGTGAGCAACCTTGTCTAACTGAAAATGCCCCTGTTTATTGCACAGTGGTGTTGGCCTAGATGATCTGTGAAAGTCACTTTAAACCCAGAGCACTCTGTGATAGTATAGCACAGCCTGTGAAAGCATAAAAACACAATCATATGGAGTCTGTATGAGACAAATTAAGAAAAGTATAAAAAAAGACACAACATTACTATCTTACGCATTCAAAGGCAAAAACAGAATTATCACTATTCCTTTCTACTCCTAAAAACATTACAATTATAAATTCAAGAAGTGACAGTAGCAGAAATCTAGAAATGTGTAAGCTACTGCCCACTGGGAAACTGACCATCTCCCTGTCACAGCAATAGATTTTAGAGTGAGGAAGTGTAATGGCTGCTGTTCTCAGAAATTCTTCAGTTTAAGATGCAAGAACCAAATAGGAACAACAGATGGTTGCCATAAAGAAATAAACATAGATAAAAAAATAAAAGAGAAGCTTACATGATAACTATAAAGCTGCAAGTGGCACTGTGATTATGAAGCGAAATGTCAAACTACAGAATTCATAAGATTTGCTCTGAATGTACTAACATGAGGACCAGAAAGGGAAAGCTTCTGAGTCCCTGAAACATTTCAATAACAGTGACATAAGGTGGCTACTTATATGCAGGTTCACAGACCATTAGGGGTGAGAAGGGATCTCCAGGGATCAGAGTCCAACCCCAGTTACTCCCATCAAGTAAAAACTTCAGTTTGTGTGTCTTGAATGATGCCGGTACCTTCGATGAGTGGTATCAAACATATCAACAGTAAAATAAAAAGTTCTTTTGGTAGCAGTACCTAATTCAGATTAATCACAGAATCATAGAACATTAGGGATTGGAAAGGACCTCGAAAGATCATCCAGTCCAATCCCCTCCATCACAGCAGGATCACCTAGACCAAGCTTCACAGGAACACATCCAGGAGGGTTTTAAACGTCTGTGGAGAAGGAGACTCCACAGCCTCCCTGCGCAGACCATTCCAGTGCTCTGTCACCTTACCGTGAAGAAATTCTTCCTCATATTTATGTGGAACCTCATATATCCGACTCACAACCACTGCCCCCTGTCCTATCATTAGAAAACACTGAGAAGAGCCTGAATCCGTCCTCCTGACACCCACCCTTCACATATTTACAAACATTATTGACATCACGCCTCAGTCTCCTTTTTTCCAAGCTAAGGAGACCCAGCTCCCTCAGTCTTTCCTCATCAGGAAGATTTTCCATTCCCTTCATCATCTTCATGGCTCTGCACTGGACTCTCTCCAGCAGTTCTGTGTCCTTCTTGAACTGAGGGCCCCCCA